>WEIT01037945.1:20441-56691 GCA_013389985.1 Dryoscopus gambensis
GCTCCGACCGGGCGAACTGGGCCAGCCCGGGCAAGGCGGGCGCGGGGGAGAGCGATGGGGCTCCGGAGGCCCTCCCGGGCCGTCTCAGGACCCGCGTACCTCCGGGGCCCTCTCCCAGGGCTGCTCACCCGGCGGGAGCCTCAGCCACGCGTGTCGGTGGCCACTTGAAGCCCCGCGGAGCCTCCAGCGTGAGCGCCCCGCAGGGAGCACGCCCCGCAGGCGCCGGGGAGGTTAAGTGGGTGTGGGAATTCACAGCTTGTTTCACAGGATGATGTGGGTCGGAAAGGACCTTTAAAGGTCACCTAGTCCAACCCCCCTGCCATGACCAGCGACACCTCCAACCAGGTCAGGTGCTGATCCACTGATCTGGGCAACCTATTCCAGTGTTTCACCACCCTCACCCTAAAAAATTCCTTCTCACCCTAAAAAATTCCTTCATCTAGTCTAAATTGACCCTCCTTGAGTTTAAAGTCATCACCCCTTGTCCTATAGTTATGTGCCCTACTAAAAAGTCTGTTCCCATCTCTTATAGGCCCCTTCAAGTACTGGAAGGCTGCAAAAAAGTTCTCTCTGGAGCCTTCTCCAGGCTGAACAACCACAGCTGTCTCAGCCTGTATTCACTGGCAAGCCGACCCTTCCCTCTGATCATTTTTGTGGCCTTCTCTGGACCTCCTCCATCAGGTCTGTGTCTTTCCTGTACTGACACCCCAGGGCTGGATGCAGCACTCCAGGTGTGATCTCACAAGTGAGGTAGAGGGGAAGAATCATCTACCTTGACCTTGTGCTGCTTTGGATACAGTCCAGGATACGATTGGCCATTAGAAGAAAAGGCACCAGGGTAGACTCAGACCCACTGGGAGCATCCATCGTCTGCTCTTGGTCAGTCCTTGGTTGTAGCTGAGCTTGGTGGAGGTGGTGCCTGCTCCCTGTCTCTGCTGGGCACCTCCTCTGTGGGTATAGCAGAGCATCTGCCCTACAACACAAAGGCACCTGCTCTCAAGACCTTCAACCTTTTTTATTTTTCCTTTTTGGATACCTTTGTGTCTCCTCTTGGATGGAGGTCCCACCTTCACTGGGTGTTGTTGCTGCTGGGTGCAGTTGTGGTTGATGTCTCTGTTTGAAGGCTGGCCTAGGATGGGTCACACTGCCAACAAGACTCTGCCCTCTGAGTGCCCCAGGCTGGGATCCAGCAGTGAGGTCTGGTGAGAAAGTTGCTACTGTGGCTAATTGGGCTTAATGGTCCAACTTCAACCCCCCTAAACAATATTTACTGCATCCCTCTCACATACATCATTCAGTGGCTGAATCCAGGATGTGAAATGATGCCTTTCATTTCCCTGTGACTGTGGGGCTCTCAAGCCCAGCAATGGGACAGGCTGACCAAGGCATTGCGTGATTGCAGAGCTGCCTGCGATGTTCAGGAGCAGAAGCTGGAGATGCCCCTTCCCACGATGTCCGTGTGCTAGAACTGATTACAAACAGCAAGGAAAAGTGGTAGCAGGGCTGGAGAAATCCATTCCAGTGGAAGTGCTGTCGTGTCACTGAAGCCCCCACACGTTGGGAGTGTTGGTGTCAGCAACTGCAGCCCCAGCAGAGCTCCAGGGAGCCCAGCCCAGCATGCAAGTGATGCTGGTGGGCTCAGGGGAACATGGGTTTTCCAGAGGGGCTTGAGTGTCCCCAGGCAGTTGGAAAAGCAGAATAGTGTGCAGTGCTGCTTGAGAAACCAGTGACAAAGGGACAATCGGCCCCAAGGGATTAACAGTCAGGGGAGGCCAAGGAGAAGCCTTGGTCAAAGAAGTCAGGACACCTTTCTGATGCGGCCAGTTGGAGGAAGAGAAGTTTAAGAGAGATGGGTTCATGGAAGGGGCAGGGCAGTGGAAAGCCCTGTTCTGCTGCTGGTTTGAGTGATGGGAGTTTGTGCCTCTTGAGGTGCATTTTCGTAACAGAAAGGAAAACACACAGAACTAACATTTCTTCCTTTCTTTGGACGGTAGGAATGTTTTAATTGAGAAATTTGTTTTAATTACATTAGGTGATATCACAGTCTATTTTACAAGTTTGGGGTAAGAGGATGTGTGGACCAGTTACACAGAAATCCAGCGAAAGGATAAAAATCTACAACATGAGAAAAATGAAAAGGTTAATTTAACCCCAAAAGAAAAGCATTGAGAGTTTGGTGTGAGTGGAAATGGGAGATTATACCAGGGTCCAGAGAAGTAGAAAGGATGAGACTAACATAAATTTACAGTATTGGTTCTGCATGACCATTGTTTGCCTGTGTTCAGAGACAGCCTCTCTTCCTGAGGGCATCACTGAGCAGATGGCCCCGTCTCTGAGGGTTTGATCTGGTCTTGTCAGAGGAGAAAGCAAAATAACTGATGGGCAAAGGTCACAACCCACGCTGAGCTGGTCCCCAGGGTCACCGCCTACAGGAGTGTCTTCCACTGGATAGTCGGGGGGTTCTGCACCAAGAACTGTATGGAGGAAAACTAAAACAGCTCCAAAAAGCCCCATCTCAAACGTAGAAAAGTCTCACTCTGGAAGTGCTTACGAGAAGATCGTCATCATAGAATTTGGTTTCTATAATAACATTACCACTGCAGGAGGAAAGGAGGAGAAAGAAGAGGTGTTAGAAGGATGCACGGACAGCAATTGCTCCTCTCCACGCTCTCACAAGCCTGGGCTCACACCTTGACCTGCCACAACATCTTTGGTTTGGAGCTGCACACAGTGAGCACTGTCCTGGTCGGGGTCAGTCAGAACTGAGGGATCTCCCAAACACATTCCTGTGTGGAATGTTCCCCCCATGCCTCCCCTGTCTGAGCACGGTACCACTCAGGCTGCAGAGTGCTCAGACAGCAAACTCCTGCTCACTCCTATTGCTAAAAATAAACTAGCAGTCCCAGCACCTTCAGGCCCCTCTCTCCTGCAGGAATTGTGAAAACCAGTGGGAATTATTCTCCTCTGTCTTCTGGCGCTGAGCAAGCTACATCAACCAACATGTCATTTCCCTCAAGAAGTGCTTAAATGCAAACACATAAGCATATTTTATAAAAACTGCAATGGAAATGTGGATTTTGGTGTGACAGAAGCTCTGGGGATTTAACTTGCTGACTTAAGAGATTTAGGTACATAAGAACTCTGGGACCATTACAACACCTGGATACCTGAGCAGTGTGATCTGACCATGTCTAAACAACCTGGCTCTTGAAAACTAAAGCAGCAGTTCTACCTCCACTGTGGTTCTTGGTGTCTGTAACACTGAACCTCCTGAGTGTAAGGTTTTGCTGTGGTGTGGACAATGTTGGTCATTCTGGGAACTCTTTATGCAGAGTGCTTTGGTAAGTACCAAGTACCACACCTCCATTCTCTCCTGGTTTGGAAACACCAAGACAAACATGAGGTCTTTGGGAATATCAGAAAGTGAGGGGCTCTCCAAATCTTGGCAGCTGTAAAATGATGACTTCTTTGGGCCACAAATTCCCCTTTGGATTTCTTTGGGCTGGGGGTTCTACTGAAAAGCATCAAAAATGACTTTAGGACACCTCCATGAATAGGAGACAGAGATCTGGGCTCCTCACTGGAGGACACGTGGACATACTTCAGGGAAAGAATGGGACATTGGAAAATCCTCAAGGTCATTTGAAAACTAGCTTCTCTTGACTCCTAGTCCTGAAAATGTCCTGAATTCCTGAGATGATCAAAACCAACTTGTCAGATGTCTTTGTTTCTTTACGCTGGTTCCCAAATCTGGCTCCTCCTGTACTGACTGACAGTCCCCAGCTCTGGGAGCTGAGGACGTGTGCAACACCTCCGAGATTCTGAGCCGGCTGTACCAGGAGCACTGCTGGAACGCTGGTCCTCTCTTCCGAGCCCGCTCTCTCTCTGAAACGTGCTGTGAATGGGAATCAGTGCTGGTAGCTCCCATCCCGCTGCCTTCTCTATGCGACTGGCTTTGCTCCAGACACGGAATAAGAGGGAAAACGCTGGAGAGAGAGGTCTTCCAGAGGACACAGTGACCTTGTGGTGAGACTGGCTGCTCCCTGTCTGCCTCTTGTTGGCAGCAGGGTTCCCAAACCTTTCTGTTTCTGGCAGTGCACTCCTTGTGTGCTTGCCAGCACCCATCCAGCACTGCAGGGAGGATGGTTACACTTCCCACAAGCATCCCTCCAGGAGCCTTTTCCATCATCCTCCCGAGGTGGAGCCTGGCTGCCCACACTGGCAATGCCCAGCACGTGCTACTGTGACACGTCCGAGGCATCGCTGCCCTGCTCAGGAGCCCACGTGCACATGGAGCCAGGACTAGACTGTGAGGAGGGGGTGTGACTCTTCCTACAGGTGAGTGTAAAATGACTGATTCCTACCTTTTAAGGGTATTTTAGCCGCAGATACAACTCCGTGCATAGTGTATATGAATGTATATAAACGCATATACACTAAATGTGTATAAACCAATGTTAAAGACACAAAGCTGAGCAAAATGTTACAGTGATGAAACAAACACTAGAGCAGCTATTTCAGGTGATACACTGCATGAACTAAACTACCTTGGACAAGAGTCAGTGATCAATAGCTGATTTAAAAATGGCCCAAAAATCTGCTGGGTTTTCTTTCCCTGATTGTAAGGGGTATTAAGTTATAAAACATTTTAAAATCCTTTCACAATTCACCTTCCAAAAAACTGAAGCAACTTTATTAAAGAATCAGTTTCACTTTCTCCAAACCTTTATTGCTATATTAATGCAAATTGGACCTATGGGAACGAAGGTAATGAGGTTGGCTTATCCCCTTTTATCTCTCAACAACTAACATCAGTGAGGTGATTCAGAGTTGGTAGCAGTTCCCTCTCCTCTTTCCCACCGTTGCCCCCAAGGAAATGCCATACACTGCTTTTGCTTTGCCTGCTCTCAGATTCTGCAAGCCCAAGGCACTCACGTTAAAACGTTAGCTGGCATCATCTGTGATTCAGGTGCTGCCTCTATCAAGGACTGCCAAGTGTTTGTGGAGTTAGGAATCACAAAACCAAATTCAAAGAACCATTCTGCAAAGTAAAAAAACCAAAAAGATACAGAGGTATTAAGAAAATCCACAAATGGTCCTTTTGCTTTTCACCTGACAGGCTGGGCAACTCCCTAAACTGTCCTGCTGGGCTGCTGACATTTTACTTTTAAATTATTTTGTACAGCTTAAACTGCACTGAACCCTGCCCTCCTCTTAGAGCTGATACTCCCTTTCTAAAACAGCTGATGGTACTGATAAGGTCACACCACTTCCTTGGCATTCGGTGGAAATTTCAACACACCTAACTGGGAACAGGGAAACCACACTCCTCCTCTTGCAGACATCCCTGGGATCCAGCTGAGGTTAAGTGTGCAACTGGTTGCCCAAAAGACACAGAGCTCAATGTTTGATCTGCCCCTCCTCCAGCCCAGATCAAGATTAGCACTGCAGTGAGGGGGGTCAGATGTGCAGTTGTGGGGTCACTGGCACTGCTGTAACCTAGGTACACCAGAGGCTCCAGCCTGGCACTCTGAGGAAGACCCAGGAATTCCAGTAATAGCTGACTGAAATAACAACCTGTTTCCTTGCCTCAGGCAGCCTGTGGTGGATTTATGCCCTCAGGCATGATTACCCAGCTTTTTTGCTTACATAACAAAGTGTTAATACACTTATGAAATGCTACCCTTAATACTGTGGCCCATTAGTCCTGACAAGATGAGTGCTCTAGTGCTACTCTGAAAAATTAAAATCACCACATTCAACCCATTTTAGTCACTCTAATCCCTGCCCTGCTGGGGGTCAGTTCCTGTGCTGCAGCACACAGAGCACATCCATACCTTCTAGACATTGCCCTTTGAAATAAACTTTCTGTTCCAGACGGAATTTTTCCATTTGTTCTGCTGAAGAAAAGTTTAACTCCCGAGATACCGCTTTGCATTTCAGGATTTTTTTAGGAACTCGAGCTGTGAAACAGATAAAGAAGCATTATTTGAACATAGTAAAATCCAGCTTCTGCAGGTATTATTATTCTATACTTGGAAATAATGATTAGGACTAATACAAGATCATAGCAGCAGGAAAAATGCAAACACAAAGGACTTTGTTTTTTCATTTGTTTTTACATTTGCAAGATGCAAATACCTTGAGTACCTGGCCCACAGCCAAGAATGAAACTTATGACAGAACCAGGGATACAACACTGATCTCTCAGACTCCTGGTTCTTAGTTGTTTGTTACTAAACTCCATAATTTTTCAAGATGAAATATAAGATGCAACTTAAATTTTTACTTTAGGAATTGTGCTGAAGACCACAGGCAGCTGAGGGGCTGCTTAGCACACCAAACCTCTCAGCCCTTCTCACTTTTCCTTCCCTTTCAGACTGTGCATCCCCAGAGCAAACCACAGATGTGTGTTTCTCAGCCCACCAGCACTTCCTCAGCCATCTCGGAGCTCTGGGAAGTGTCCTGTAGAAGTAAATGCCTGTTCCCTTAATACTGAGCCCTACCCAGGCTGTAAAGCCAGAACCACAATGGAAGGTTTCAGAGAGCAATTTGACAGTCCAGGTTTCTGGGCCCTTGCAATGGGTGAGGCACCAACAGCAAGTGGCAAACTGTACCTGATAGATATTTCACAAAATGATTTTTTTTTAGAGGTGGAGGAGTAAGAGAAGGGACAGTCTGAGAGCACTGATTAAGAGTTCAAATCAGGACAATTTGGCAGGGGAGTCAATACAGTAAAATTCTCCCAAGCCCGCCATACTTTAATGGTGTGATTGTGCATAATCCTGCCTGCATATTAGAGAATGTTTCATGTGAAGTTATTAGAAATAAAGAGGGGAGAGAAGACAGCTGGCATGTGCTTTATGAGCCAAACTGTTCCAAAATGGAAAGCATATCAAAACATGCATGAGCAGGGAGCAGGCTGGTGTTTAATAACAGGAGGAGTCTCCTAAATCCCAGGCAAATCTATCTCATGTAGAACAGTTTAATGGAGTAGGACCTTGATATGAGACCGATCTCAAGAGCTGGAGGCTTAGGGAAGGTAAGCCAGTACCCTACCCCAAGGAGAAGTACACAGCCCACAGTTCGTTTAAAAAAAAAATTAAAAAGAAAATTAAAAGTGTAAGGCAAGAATTTTAAATGTAAAAGATCTCTAAATATTTTTATGGGATTCTTTGAACGATGGAAATCTGCATGGCAGCATCCTTTACTGCCTTCACCAGTACAGACTACACCACTGTGGATAAACATCCCTTTGCAGTTAAGTGTAACATAACTCGTTAAAACTATTCTGCAATTTAGTAATTTCATTTCCTTCATCCTCAAGACAGACTGCTGAGAATGTTTGCTTTAACATCATAAAACTACCAAATAAATAGTTACTTTTAATAAAAGTAGGATTGCATTGTCTTTAAACATCTAAGACATTTTAATTTACATTTATACCATCAAGCAAAAATTTTAATTGAAATTATTTATTTTAAGCTCACTTTACTTTTATTTCTCTTTTTATTGTCTATTAAAAAGACAGAAAAGAAGGAAGTTGGATTCTTGTCAGTTAGGTTCATTTTAAAACATGCTGGGATGCAGATAAGCATAGACTTAATCCTAAATTTACTATTGCTTTTTGTTAACTTGAGGATGTACTATACCTGCACATTTAGTTAAGCACTTACACGGTTAACATACATTTGGTCAGATACTTTATGCTGATTAGATTAGAAAGCATTGAATGACACATTTCTTATTTACTAAGCAAGTCATTTTGGGTCCAACTGTGTTCAGTTAGAAACTGAAATTCAATTAAAATACCCATATAATTATGTTTTCATTCAGTTTAAATAAAGCTACCTTAAATACAAGAAAGCAAGTTATCTTAGCCAAAGTGATTTTCCATTTCAAACTACACCTTTTCTTAGATAATGAAAGGAATATTTGCATGTCATGAATGAAAGCTGGCTGTGGGGATTAAGAGCTACACCTCAGCAGCTTACTCCAAGATTTGCTTGTATATTGGAAGAAACAAAACTTTACAGATTTTCATCTTCCAAATTGCCTCCCCGTTTTGAATGCTCTGTCACTGAATCGAGCTGGCTGGAAAAGCTCGGGCTGTCAAAACCTGGTTTAGATGATTAACTCCAGTTCCAGGTGCTCAGGGCTGTGATTTTCACTACTTAAGGCAGTTTAATGTTAAGATTTTGGCAGCACCCAATACCACATTAATATTGTTTTTATTTCATCTAAGTAGTAACAGTAAGTTAAGGTAGTAACACAGTATCATGATTTGAAACTTAAGAGTTCATTTTATAAAGAAACTTGTACTTAAATCAAATAGAAGTCATGTTTAAAAACCAAATAGAAGTCCTGTTTAAAGAAAATGTATTTTATTTACTCTGCTATATATTTTGTTCTTTGTTTGCTATGTCTAGACTGTGATTTGCCCTGAATGGCCACAGAACATACACACATACACACACAAGTACTATATAATAACTTTAGGACACATATGGACTTAATTTTAAAACAATTATTCTGTTTGTCCTCACTGCTTCTGCTGCAGGACTGTACCAGAACAGCATTTTCCCGCACCTTTTAATTCACCATCAGATCACCCTGCTTTGTTGGATGTCTCCCCCGCTTCTCAGCCTATTTATTGAGCATAACTTATCTACTTGAGATTTCTTTTCTAGCTATGCCACACAAGAACTGCTTTTTTTGTCTCTTCTCCCAAGGAAGACCATCCTCCCATCTGCAATCTTTTCAGTGGCTTCTCCTAATAGCTCTCCTCTGCATCTGCTACAGTTTGCAGTCATCCATCTTCTAGATGGATGAGTGAACTGTGCACCAGATAAGGTCTTAACTACTCCTTGTACAATGGGCATTAATCTCTGGCCAGAGTATGTTTTAATTAATTCCCCAAGATCCTCTGGATGGAGATGACAGTTCCTGTTTTATTTGTGACAAAAATCTGAGGTACAGTGAGGTGGTATGATTTGCCCAAGTGACAAAGGTGACATCTGTCCTTCAAAGCAGGGTATATTTGCAACTCAGGTGATCCAGACATGCAGCACCACACAGCCCAGCCCCAAAACGCACAATAAAATCACACAGTACCTTCATGCTCCACTCCAGGTACAGACAGATCTTCTGTTCCTTGCCAGAGGATTTTCCCTGTTTCTGCATCCCGAAGGTTCATCCAATTTCTGATTGGGAAGCAAATAAGGAAAACAAGCTATCTATATCCCTAAATGCTGTGTGTAGTATTCTTTGCTGAACTCTGAAATAGGCTACTCCAGCCGAGTTTCACTCATGGTTTCTGACTCTCAGGAGGCCAAGGGAAAGAGATGCTTTTTCCCCAAGAATAAATGAACAAGACAACCCCTGACCAGAATGAATGCAACAAGAGTTGTATAGCCACAGATTTAGTTTTCACTTTAGACTGAAGCTTGTTAACCTCATTTATCATTTTCCATTGCTTCTTGTGCTGCAGAGAAGCAAGAACATTGCTAACAATAACAGATAATTTTACACAAACAATTGCTGTTCTCCAGCATTTGAAAAATGCTAGGAAAGAGTCCTTTCTACATAACATGAGAAAAAAAATAACATCCAATTGAGCTCGTTTTCCTAGCTTACAAAATATTAATATCAAGGGTTATTCTATTGCTGTTGACCTCTTAACTGTCACCCGTGGGAGTTCTTCAGCTGCTGAGTGCTAAGCAAAGAGAAATCTTCTCTTTTCACTCTCAGCAAGTGAGGCTGTACCAGCTTTCAAAATGCCCAGATCAGTGAATTAGTCAATAAGTCTATAGGCAAGTAGGAAATACTCATATTTCCAAAGGGACAGTTAATACTGCACACCTTTGAAAAATCTCTCTCACAGGATAACTCAGACACTGACAGCTCAGAACAAGGAGCCTGCACACCTGCCTGATGCCATCCTGAACAGGGACGCAGCCATCCCTAAGCCTCAGGCCCTCCTGCTCCACAGCTCCTCATGGTGGCTCTGACGACTCACCAGTGTCAGCGCCAGGGACTCAACACAGCAGGATCGGTGGGATGAGCCCACACAAACCAGAGCCTTTCCAGGAGCTCCCTTGGCTGCTTTATGGCAGCACACCCTTCATACTCAGTACAGCCCACAACAACTGCTCAAGGAACTGGCTGGGGAGGTGGAGAGACGGAAGAGGGACAATATGGACCTTGACATGGGTATAAATAGGAGCTGTTGGAGATTTGCATATTGAACTCATCCAACACACACAGTTTCCAGGCAGACTCACACAAACTCATCACATCAATCACATTTTTCCAGAGCTCCCAGGAAGAAACAGATGCTTTAGCAAATTTTGCATTACAGGGTAATATTTGTTTTAAAATTATGTGTATGCAGGAGGGGAGCAGAAAATGGCTGCTTCAACAGAGATGTGAGGAGTCTTTCCCTTGCTGAAGGCTGGTCAGACTCCATGTCTCACTGAAAGGACAAAGGGAATGTGTGCACAGGGTCTGTTCAGACAAAACTTAGCAACAACTTGGAGAATGGGAAGGGGGAGGATAGGGCAGCCTGCTCATGTCCTTCTAGGCCTTAAACACATGATACTTAACCATTTGTTCTGGGATTAAGGTAAAAGAGA
The DNA here is from genome assembly GCA_013389985.1 of Dryoscopus gambensis. Taxonomy (NCBI): domain Eukaryota; kingdom Metazoa; phylum Chordata; class Aves; order Passeriformes; family Malaconotidae; genus Dryoscopus; species Dryoscopus gambensis. The sequence goes on from WEIT01037945.1 coordinate 31,076, forward strand.
AAGGGGCAGAAGATGAAAAACATCCTCTGAGGGCCCCATACAGCACCTCCATATCCTAAGCAGGAAGCTGCAAAGTGGAGCTCTCCCCACAGCCAGCGACCCAAGGGAGAAAGGGGCTGGTAGGGAAGTCAGACAGAGAAAATGAACAGCAGAATGGCACGATGAACTTGCAGCAGGGCTGGGCATTTAATGTGGTGCTGGCTGGAAAAGTTGAAATCCTCAGCCAACACAAACTGCAGGATGGAACTGCCCTAACCTGAATTTAAAATGTCAAAAAAATCCACCATTTTTCCATACATCTTCCCACACACAAACATACAAACTAGCCAGAGTGAAGCTATTTGCATAGAAAGCAGTGTGCCATCTATCAAATGCCATGTACGAGGGGAAAATAACAAATGAGACAATCTGAGCATCTCAGTGACAAACTCATTCATCTTCCCGACACTCTGCCACGCAAACACTCTTAACTATTAGCTGAGCAGTAATTTAGTAAATTGGGCACTTGATTATCAAAAACCTGTACAACTTTAACAAATGGTCCCCTCACAAGTATTTACTTGCTATTTGTTCACTATCAATATCAGTCAGAGTTATGAGCTCCCAGTTTGGCCACAGGCTGTGTAGTGCCAAACTGAGCAGTAGCCAAGCTCCTCTGAACTGGAAATTAAACACTGACCAGGACAGCAAACCCAGCACTGCAAAAGAACTGATCCACTCTCCCAATTGCTATATCAGTACTCTAACTAATGGACGATTCCTTTTCCTTGCTATGACATGCCTTGCCTTCCCATCTCTCTTCCCATGTCAATTTTTGGAGCACTCTAAAATCACATTTACCATTTGCAAAAGTATTACATTAGAAGTGCCCTTCAGTGAGAAGCAGCCTGACAGCTTAATTATTATCATTACTTGAAATACACAGTTACAGAGTGTTAGTGACCTACTGTTTCTGGTGAGAGAAAACACTACTGACCTCTGTAACTTCTTCCTATCAGGATTCCTCTCTCAGTCCAGTCCAAGAAAGATGATACAAGTTATGTTGCTGTGCTGAACAATGTTAACATTTAAAATGTATGTTAAAATTTGGGGTGCTGGACATCTATAAAGTGCTATCTGGCTTTATTTTGTTTATTGATGTTCCACTGTAAAAGTAAATCCATGCAGGACAGCCTGCCCCATGCTTTGTATTATGACTGTCAAATTCAAGACGAAGAATAAATAAAAAGCTCAAGGCTATACCCCTGCTGATGAGACCATGCCTCATGCATGCAGCAATGCACCCCACAGTTCCTAGAAAATATCTTGTATTTAAACAATCTGAACATTGTCAGCCTGTGTAAATTCCTTATTAAATAAATAAAGGTTTAATGTCAACGTAGCCAAAGGCTTTCTGAGCTTGACAAGTCCATGTGCTGGTTCAGAACATGCTTTTCCAACTTCTTCAAATGAAAGAACAAAATTCAACCTGCTAATGAGAGTGTATACAAAGAGTTAATATACATGGACCCAGACACATTTGAAGGGATCAGAATACATTAGCCAGTTCACAAGTTTTTTCTCGGTAACTAAGCATTATTAAAAGGGAGGAACAAATCATCAGATCTTAAAAGCACACACACACACACACAATTTCTTTTTATTGGAAAAAACATTTCATGTACAAGAGGTTAATTCTTTTAAAAAAATAAATGTTTAAGAAGAAACAGGCATCTGAAAAAAGTTTAAGTCAAAACTAAGATTATGTATAAAACTTAACTGTAATGAAATTTAAAAAAAAAAAAAGGAGGCAAATCCCATCACAAGTGATTTCTTGACAAGGGAATACCTCACAAAGCAGCAGCTGTACTGCTTACCTAGTTAGCAGCTTATCACACCCTTTCTGTCATCTTGGATAGGAAGGCTGGTACTAGGACACACCCCAAAGTAAAGAAAATGCAGATCTTGAACAAAACCCACACGCACGATTATCTGCTAATGTGTTTAATTGGTTTAAGATTCTTCCACCCCAGCATGAGAGATATTGTTACTAAAAATAAAGAGTGCTCTACCTCCTGAGCAGCAGTGGAGACCTGCAGGCAGGATGACGAGGGCATTTTAAGCTTTATTGAAAAGGAGAAAGTAAATTAATATTGGTTTAATACAATTACTCTTTTTGAAGAGGTTCCTGTTATGCCACTTGACAGGGGTAGCTAAGAGCAAGTAGGAAGCCAGGCAGTTCCAGCTTTGTGAAGTTTGTATATGGGGGAAAAAAAAGGCAGAACAGCAGTGTATTCCTAATTCAGTTTCTCACTCTTACACCATTAAATTTTCATTCACCCGGATTTTGGGGGCTTGGGATTTTTTTTTTGGAAATAATGTCTGATTTAAGACTCAATAGATCAAATACTCTTCAATCCTGAAGGCAAGAAAGGATTAGGCAGAACAGCAGAAGGAAGGGTGTACTGTTGATCTATTTATATTCCACCACCTATCGGGTCAGCAAAGTCTTACATAAAAGCTTTGTAGTAGCTGGAACTTGACTTACTTTATATACATGACATGAATTAGCTTCCTCACAGACCTACTTTGCTTAGCCTGATGAAAGGGAATGGTTTGTGCATTTCTAAATCCAAATTTTGCTTTCTTGAATACCTCTGTTGTCAGAAATTCTTTCTTTTTTGTATCTGTCATAGAGATCACTTGGTTCAAACAAATCAAAATGTATATCCTTATCTTTCAGAGCTTTAGCATTGCAAAAGATTGACTTGTATTACCACACTTGTAATTAAGAGTAGCCCTGAAGGAAGAGAATGAGTACAAACAAAATTTATCATTAAAGTAGCATGGAGTTAAAAGAAGTTCTGCCTCAATCTCCCTGACTGTTATTTGTATGTTTTAATGTTTAGCACTTCTTGAATATCTCAAAGGCTGTGGCAAACAGTAGGTGTCATTTCTTTTGTTAAAATGATCCATTTTTCATTTTATTCCTTGCTGTCTACACCATTCTAAAACCTCAGGAACTGCTGTACTCTTGTATTTCATAATAAAAACAAGGCTAATGTTCATAACCACTCCTAGAAGGAAGCTCTTTCATCATCTTTGCCAGGTTTTTTTTTTCCACACAAAATGCAACATTAAAAACAGTTCACTACATGCCAGGTGCAAACAGCATCTCAACAATTACATGTTAATGAGACCTGTCCTCTGGGAGAGGGTGGAGCTGAAAGCCCTAAACAATTCAGACAACAATCTCTGTTGTAGACCCAAAAAAGCTTCTGATCTGGACTCACCAACCTTCACTCCTGATTTTGCATGGTCTGTTGTGAAAAGCATGCACAGCCAGGCAGTCATGACATGACAAGGGGGAAGCACGTTACCTTACAAGCAAGTAAAGATAAAACTTTAGGGATTATATTTATATCAGATATGTTTTCCCAGAAGAATATTTGCATCTCGGTTGTTTCAGTCCAGTCTGAGGACTCAGGACCAATATAAATTATGCAAAGTAACTACTAAACTACAGGACTACAAAGGAGACCACCTAAATGGCCTTATGCTTCTCCTCCACTCAAGCCATTCATCCTGTAATCTTTGCCATCTCTAATCTCCCTTTTTATTACAACTTCCACGGAACTCCTAATTGTGTGCTTAAATTTGAGCATATGCACAGACGTTCTGCTGATTCAGGTGCTTGAATTCACTCTGTTCACCCTCAAGAGAAATGCTGCTGTCTGCTGTTTAATAAACCACAAGTACACATGCTGGCAGTGCTCCTCCTAGCCTAAGGATGAAATTCAGTGCAAAATCCTATCTACTGAATGAGCATCCATCCATTCTGTGTAGTAACAGGAATACCGACACACAAAACCTGCAAGTTATTCCTCACACATTACTGGAGCCTTTGGGTATAGTACTGTCAACTTCTCCTGCTTTCAGAAAGCAGCATACTTTCTTGAGTTCCTGGTTAGATCAAAAACATGCTGTGACAGCTCCTACAGGAGCAGAATTTTTAAAAACTCATCTATTATAAACCAACTTTCCTGGAGTGATGCACAAGATATGGGTTACTGTGCTTCTCCAAATGATGGGAGGTGCTGGGGACTGGAAAGGTGCTCTGTTAAATCCTCAAATGGAAGGAAGCCAAATACCCCTTCCAAGCACTCCTTCACTTGCTGTAAAAGAGCCTGCTTTTAAGGTCTCCTGTACAGAACGAACTGCGGTGCAACAGAAGCCAGGGAGATCCACGGATTAATGTGAACCACATGACAAAACACAGCAAAAATCCTCAGCAACCAACAAAGTAATTTCACAGCAAATTATGTAATCAGAGGGATATATTTAACAGCTACAGCATCACAGCAAAAAGATCAACACAGTATCATATACCTGTATACTTTGTACTTCCCTTTATACTTTCTGCCTTACCTCTCAGTGTGTGCCTGCACAGAAAAGGTATCACCACGATGAATTTCCATCTAACATCCACCAGACAGTTGTGGATTAAGCTGCTCTTGGCCCATATTTGGAAAGACAGTTACACAAGTTACTGCACACCATGCCAACCTTACCTTAGCTGTAACAGAACATTTTGCTAAAAGGGCAGAAGTTGATATTGCTCCCTTTTGTTGTGTTAAGAAGACAGAGCTCTGACCATTCCCACTGGGCAGTAGGGTGGTCCTGGAGTGAAGCTCCAGTACTCCCTGCTGTGTGTCACATTCCTCCCGCACCTTGGGTGACCATTTCAAAGCTCAGCTATGTTCACACCAAGTATTTCCTGCTTGAACCTCAGAACACATTTTAACTTAGCAGGGCTCCCTGCAAAAATCTACAACAAAAATGCAGCCTAAGTCCATTCACAGCCAGATCAGCTGCAATGGGATGCCAATAAACTAGAGAAGTATAGAACCTGTTTATCTCTACAAACATTGGAAATGAAGTAAACCCGTGGGCAGCATTTGCTAATAAAAATTTTATCCAGTTAAAAATCTGTGCCTTCAAACAGTTTAGGTTGAAAGACACAAATATTACTCAGTATTTTCATCAAAATGAACAACTACCATCCATCTCTACTCCACAGCATCCTAGTGACATCATGTAGCAGAATAAGGCAGAGTTTGCTTTAAGTTAGTTTATGTTTCATCTTCACTGTTGGCAATTAACTGTCTGAAAATATTCAGAGTGAAATCTCTCCATATCTTAAAAATGTAAATCAGAGTTTGTGACACCTACAGTAGTCTTAACAAAAGCAGGTACATGTATGAAAACAATGAAGACGGAGAGCTCCTAGACTTTGGAAGGAGAAGTGTCCAGCATGGGCAGGCAGGGTGAGAGAATGTGTTTTGCTTCTTTGGTAATACCCATCAGTATTGCAAACTAAGCCAGGCTTCCATTTCACTGACTTTTCCTCTCTTCCTCAAACCGAAGGAGTAAGAAACAAACAGATGTATATTTTAAAGGAAAGCATTACAGACCTACTGAAAATGAAGCTAAGGGTCATCAGGAGGGAAAAAGGGAAAAAAGAATAAATTATAGTGGCTTGCAAACAGCTGGACTAGGGATGTAGACACTATTGCTTCAAGGTTTACATCTCTGTCCAGATGAGTCTAGTCTTGAAGAAGCTTAACTCTTCCAAAGTCCAGCAATTTTTGTCAGTGATGAGCAATAGGAACCAGTTTAGGCATTTGCAAGTAACCTTTCATTTCTTCAGACAAAAGCAACAACGTGTGACACTCTCAAGCAGCTCCTGCCTGCAGCAGATGAGGAGACTGCCCTGTCACCCCGGCACGCCAGCAAAGGCTACAAGAAAAGGCTTCTGGAGAGCATGCCACGCACTTCTCTGGGAACTAAACTCAACCCAGAGAGATTAAACCACTTCTAATCTCAAACCCCCACCCCATACCCTAAGATTTGAGATCCCCCAAAAAATTTTAAAGTAAAACCCAAAATGTACTTGTAGTACAATGGATACGTTGTTGTTTAAAGTGGGAATAAGCTCCAAATAAAATCTATACACACATCACTGGCTTACGGGGCAGATTCCCCTGTCAGAGGGAGCAAGCTGCCTTCTGTGCCAGATCTGTTTGCTACTATCAGAAATATGCTTTGTTTCCTCTAGAGACAGATGTTAAAATGGTTCCTAGAACCAGGCAACAGTGCCAAAATAAAAGCAAGCTGAAGCAATGTAGTGGTTTTATGTGTTTTCTGCCACCTGTGTTTTTCTTTGGCTTATCTCAATAGCCTTGACAGAATTCCTTTATACCAATTCCTCAGCAGGAAAAACAACATGTGATCACATCTGGAGATTGCTTTACAATCTAGGTAGTAAAACAATCAATAACTTGGAAAAACTCAACATTCCTTTCAGGACCATGAATTGCACAAAGAAAATTATTTTCTCCTTTCCAGTGCAATAACATCCAACTCCTCCCATCTTCCCTGCATTTTAAATGCATCTCAAAAATTAGCATGTTAGAAAAGCCTGAGCTTGTGCTAAGAACCCTTTGAATATTAACATAATTAATGTCATCAGTAATACTCTGAGTTTGCAGAAACAGCAGGTGAATCAATGGGAATGACGTATTCATCTGAGAAAAGAATGTGACCTTTAAAGTCCATAAGGCTTTATCAGAATGCAATTTTAAAGTGGGTTGCTTGTAGCTCAGTGGAAAGAACAAAACTGAATGTAACTAGGGAGAAGGCTAATAGAGGCATCATGAATACAAGGGAAACTAAAAATACAATTGAAACACTGGAACCTCCTTATAGAAGATGCCTGTCCTGGTTGCAGGACAGCTTGAGGAGCCCCAAGAATGCTTAAAATTAAGTTAAATTCTTTAAACCCCCAAGCAATTGTAATCAGTTTGTCCACTTTTTAATTTTAGCACAACAAACCATTTTCCTCTCTGCAAGTGAACACTGAAAGTGATTCAGCAATTGAAATAACTTTATTTCATCTTAAATACTTCAAAACAGTAATTTCTTCACAGCTGAACTATTATGGTAACGTTTCAAGGTTCTCAGCAATAAGTGAACTAGAGGGAGTTTCATGGAAACAATCTATCAAGGGGTTCTGGTGCATAACTTCATTTTCATAGATAAGGTTGCAGCTTGAAGCCCTCACAGGAATTTACTTCCCTGTAAATCATTATGGACTATTGTTCTTTACAGAGCTGATGTCATGACAGTCATGCAACAAAATCAGCTTTAATGGAATGAGGCATTTTAAACCTCAATATGCCTCTTTATTTTATACAATTATTCAACTGTTTTAAAATATGCATTATATTGGCTTCCTTATAAAAGAAAGCTTGGGTTGATTTCATGTCATTTTTGCAACACTGGAGGATTGGATTTTTTATGTCTAAATGATCTTCACACTTCCCCATACTGAAAGGGCACAGACCTGAGCAGAGGAACAATGACTTCTTTGACCAAATTTTTTAAAGGGATAAACATGGCTGCTTAGCTGGCATTTCCATACAGTTTCACTTGAATGACCTGTAGCCTTGTGTGCAAAGTGGAGAAAAAGCAAACCTAAAAGGCTCTAAAGAGGCAGTTTTATCAGCACTGCTTGTGGCCGGTCAGTGCCTTTGTTCCTTGAAGGCCTCTGCAATAATTTCTCTATTGAGCAGAGTGATGTTTATTGAGACTGGCAAAGCTGAGCATCAGCAGGTCCCCCCGCTGTTCCATTTATCCATCCAACTCCAAGCAATATCGCGGACTGAAAGTGTCCCCCTGGTAAAATAAGCAACTGACAACACAGAAAGCCTCCATGACTTCCAACTGCCTGTGCTTATGTAGTGACTATGTGCTTTTTTTCCCCATTAATGTTTAATTTCTTTTTTCTCTCCTTCATTTCATGTATCTCCTTACAGAGCTCTCTAGCACACCAACCTATTGACTCTGAAGACTACTACTGATAGTCCACAGATTTATCAGCTTCATGTATTTTAGAAGAATATGTAATTTAGTGGAGGCACTAATATATCACGAACTTCTAAGAACAGACATGCAGGTTGGAAATTGGTGAGAGATTTGGCTTTGGCATGAACTGGGCCAGCAGTTTGCATAGCTTCACATCGTCATTGTCATCTACCAAGGGCCACCGCACATAGGAGGCAAACTCCATCAATTACCTGGAGAGGCAGGATGCCCCCCTGAACAGGCAGTACAGTACAGCTCAGTGATCAATAACTTAAACCATACCTAGTACTACACTGTGCTTCAGAAACTTCAACTCATGTTCTCAAAGTAGCTTTTTAATAACTGCCTATTGTAGAGACTGGGAAATAAGCATGAAGACTTGCCCACCGCCACACAATGCATCAGTAACAGAAGAGGAAAGACATCTCAGGAGGTGTTTGGCTTCAAGACTTGTGTTTCAACAGACAATACTGCCTGTCTCTTTAGGCAGTCAGGAACTGTGCTCCCTGGCTGATGGAAACTTTTATTGTAACTTGGAGTGACTGCAGCAGCACAGATTGCTGCAATCATGCTGTGGGGTAGGTGCCAGTGGTTTCCTTCACTCCGTTTCTCTTGCTTTTGTTGGTTTCTCAGTCACCCTATCTTGAAAGCAGGGTGGTTCTGAATCACTGCCAAGCATTCCTAATGGAAGTAGGGAGTAGGAAGGAAATAAAAGAGGATTGCTTGCAGAATTAGAAGGACTTTTTAGTGTCTAAAATGCCATATTAAAGCAGGACAGCAAAATGGCTGCATTGGCTCTGATAATAGAAACAAAATGGTTCTAAACTAGAAAAATATGTAAGCCTCTCAAACTTATCAATAATATTCTTGTTCTTTAAGACAACTTAAAAAACCACCAGAAATACAAAATAGGAAAGTCATGGGGGAAAATACAGTATTTGCTCCTGCCTTAGTTCATATTAATTCAACCAGAGCTCCTGTGAAAATTTTCTTTTTTTTTTCCTTTCTAAGTCTGGACACTCAAGTATATTTTGAGCTCAAAGCGCTTCAATGAATTCAGTGTATAGGTCATGCTCAACACCACAGGCTGTTTTTTTGCTGATTTAAGGCAAGTAGCCATCTAAACTAAAAATTGCCACCACTCTAAAAACTAGTGATGCCCCTGATACAAAGTTTCTAACATACTTTAACTGACAAGGTTTCCTTCTATTTCATTAGGCGTAAAAGAGAGCCCAGTGAAGGAGTGGAAACGCAGCACTTTTCCATGTATTCAAGTTCTCCTCAAAGCTGCCAGCTCCAGGAACTGCAGCAATAATTTTGCAAAAGGCAGTCAGTGGTAGATCTGAAAGGACAAACTCTTGGGACAAATGCTATGGCTGTGCACTGTTGGCAGGGACAGGCAGGCTCCATTTTGTACAAAGAGACCATCAATTTTGCACAGAATGACATTCAGAGAGGACTATGAGTCTAAAAGGACTCTTAGAGATGAACCAATATAAACCCATTTTGCTTAAGTAAGTCCAAACAGGCTGGTACCACCTTCACGTCATCAGCACCCTCAAGCTGGACTCCTTGAACACAGGATGACAGTGGTTGAGTAGTTAAACTTCAGAGAAAGTTCCAGGTCTTGAAGCTGTTTGGTTAAAATACTAAAAATAAACTCTGTCCTAGGCAGAGTTGTGCTTTCAGAACAAATGCCACCCGAGCAGCTCTACAAGGATCCACAAATGGCCCTGTGACACTGATACTCCCTTGCACTGTACTGTAATGGAACTGTACTTTGGCATCCGTTGTTTCCATATCCACTAAAGCTTCCCAGAGTTGGATTGCAAGCAGTCACTGTGTGGAAATGCCCACCCTGTTGCATCCTGCCTTGTATCCTTTTTTCATTACATTCTTTCAGAATCTATTGGGATCAGAGGAGGACAAAGACTAAGCACAGTGCTGGAATAAAAAAACTTCTGGAAAAAAGCAGTAAGTTCCAGCAGCAAGCTTTTCCTAACTTAACTTTGCTTGAAAAACTTTCCAGTAGTTCCAGCCTTACCAGATCCTGCTGAGTATGGGCAAGAACTCATTTTTCACTCATTTTTGTGCAATGCACAATTCTTTTTATGCAATTTATTATCACAAACAATCAAACATTTTAGTGGGCAATCTTTCAGATCTTAGCTATCTACCTGTAACTGAACCCTCAAACATTCTTCCTTTCACAAAACATTTTGTGAAATATTTTTTCACGAAGAAACATGTATTTGTTTTTTTGGATCTCCTCCATTTGTGAAGGGTGTCTGAACACCTGACAGCCCTATTGCTCCACAGGGGCAGGTCCGAGGAGAAGGAGCAGACCCATCTCACAGACACACACTGTGACTGCACCCCTGGCACCTGGAGACGCAGAATCAGCCTGGACAGATCAGTCATGATCTCTGATGATCTCTGGTGCACAGGCCAGGAATATAGGCTAATGATAATGAGATGGGGCTGCACACAGCCAGCCCAGATACATCAGAACTTAAAAGTGCTCAAGCTCCATACTGAACCTCCCCAGTCACATTTTGAGCCTCTTTGCCCTCCGGGAGCCATTGCCCCTGTCTGCTTTCTCCACCAGAGGAGTAACTTGTAAAAAATACTGGCTACTGAGTTGCACAATGAGGTAAAACAACATTTCAGAAACGGATGCAAACATACTTAGCACAGCGTCAGATGAGCTGGTTAGATACTTTGCAAAATGGTAACTGAGTTTTTCTTAGGAGAAACAAATCTATAGGGAATGCAGTTTGTGTGGAGTGCATTTTAGTTCAACTAAGATGAGCTGCTTGGCTTTCTAGCACTTGTTCTATTTATTCCTCTACTCCAATCCTCTCAGTGTGACGTCTTTAACGAGGAGATCACAACATCCCCTATACTGGCTGGGGAGATTAAGCAACACACAGACACACAACTAGAAAGCAAGAGTCTTTGAGATTTAACTCAAAATCTATGCTGGTTTGCCATAAAGATTTTACATTTAAATGACTGAATAATGTTAATCTTCCACTAATATTAGACTGCTGTTACGAGGTATTACAGGATAAACCCGAGCCCGTTTCTTTTGAAAATATATTTCCTTATCACTATATAGAAGATGTCTGCTGATTTTCCCCTGGGGATCTTCTGTTGCTGGGAGATACAAATTTAATGGTGGACTTGACCATGCCTAGGTGGCACTAGACCACAAAATGGGGAGCAAGGGGTTTGTTTTTCATTTGTATAAAGCTCAAAAAATTACACTATTCACGACTAGAATATCAGCTGATACACAATCAGAGCAAAGGCCATCTATTTTTAAAATTACTAGTGCCAGATTCTGTACTATTTCTTTACAAGGTTCATTGGAATAATAAGGATCCCAAGAACACAACAGGGGTAATTAACCTCTAATTTCTATGAGCACATTCATAAAAGACTGCTTTAGGGTGAGAAGCAGGAAGAGAGAAAAGAAGATCACAGTCGAAACAAAAAGAGAAAATTTTTCTTTTGTCAGTAGTCTGGCCATACTACAAAGCAAGTACAGACCGCAGCAATAATAACTTTTTTTTTTTAATACAAAAACTAACCAACAATCTTAGCTAGAAGTGCATAGCTGAATGTTCAGATTTGTGGCATTTCAATAAGTCTGCTTTAATTGCTTATTTTCTATCTCTTCCCATTGTAAGACAAACAAAGATGCCATTGAGGATGCATCTCCCCTGATAAGGCAATCAGAACATGAGCCTGCAATTACAATAATACTTTGCATAAAGGCTTCCCTTATTGATCCAAAAGAGCTCTATTTCAAAACCCACTGTTTTACCAGGCTGCCATTCTCAATAGTGCAAAAATTCTTCTGGATTCTTTGTGCCTGAATTCCAAGCAATTCAACTGGGCTTCCTCTCTGTAGAGAGCCTTTATTTGTTCTATTTCGAAGGATAAAAAAGGCACAGTACAGGGGCACCACTGAATGTTCAGCAGTTCAACAACATCAGGTTCTTCCTACTGTTCCTTTGGACTGCTGCCCATGTCAGAGATCAGCACCACATAGTTCACACACGCAGGATGCATGTATTACCCAGACACCTATGTTTGTTAAGCCTCCTGTTAATCATTCCTGTACTGCCACGAATTAACATTAAGTAGGTGATTAGCGTGTTAGCAGCCAACAGCCCTGCGAGCTTGGTTACCTCTCAGGTGGTTACTGTTTCCTCAAGAATTTTATTGTAATTTCTGTTGGCAAAAAATATTCCACAAAGGACAAATATATATTCCATCTTTTAATGGAATTCTTTTTCTCAATCTTAATGAAAAAAAACTCAAACAATCCTCCAAACTTAGCATGTAAGACAGGACAATTCAACATACAGAGCTGTATTAGCAAGGACTGTGACACAAGTCTCCTTGAACATCAAACTTAGCAACCAGGAGGGACTGTGATTTTTAAAAACCTTCAGCAGAAGACTGGCCAGAGCAGAGTCAAGACTAGATTTTGTACATTTGAAAGACTTCTTACTTCTGGTAAGAGGCTACAAGCACATTGCCCTATTACTGGGCAGACATCCTGTTCTGAGCTGCCCTTAGAACACCCCTCCATGCACAGGCAGGCAGATATCCTTAACTCTGGATATACGAGCAACTGCAGCCAGCACAGAAGCCTTCAAGAGCAACCATTTTAAGGGATTCAAGTGACATTTTGTTGTTCTCCAGCAATCTTATATAACTGGTGAATGTTTGGTACATGAAAGAAGACATCTTTCATATCAAGAGCTGTTCCCCCACGTCCTTCACATGAAGGACAGATAGTTGTCCCTACAGAGAAAGTTCTGCCCTTGACTTTTTACATTTCTGATATGAAGTTGGTTTTGCTTGGTCTCTTGCTCTTCCAGGGAATCAGGAAAGAGCAGAAATAAAACTGTGTTCAAGAGCATACTTTAACTTGTGCTGCTGAGAACAGAAACTAGGCCAGGGGAGATATCAGTGTTGCTCTCAAGTGGGGTTTCCACCTATACAGAACAAAGCAAAAAAATCACTATTGAAAAAGACTTTGTAAAAACATTTAGGGAAAATCTGTAGCTCAGTCTTCAGACAGACACATCTCGATTTCAGAGAGGTCTGTAACAGAGGAAGAATTCATTTGTGCAAAGGACTTCAGGGACTCCGGGATTTTTATTCAGCCATGGAAACTTCAGGCTGTGTGTTAGCACTCCAAATCCTCCCCATCAGATCAATAAAGCCTGCAGTCATTACGTCTGATAGCTCCTGCCTTCCAGGAAATGAGCTTGTGAGTTTTATTCTAATTGTTAAAAGGCAGGTGTTCACACCACCAAAATCAACCGTAAAGGGAGCACTTAAGATTCTTGTTGGCTGTCTCAAGAGAAGGCAGGAATAAAAGGTCAAGCACTGGATTTCTCTTGCATTCACACACTGATTCTGTCTGAACTCCCCTTACTGAACACCTTTTCTACACAATGTTAATTTTTAATCAGTACCTTTCTCTGGCAATTGAATTAACTGGGAATTTGTCACTGCACTCGAGTCAATCCAGATTAATGCACAGAGTGAATTTAGAATTGAGCTAATTATCCCTCATTTAACCTTTGCCTGAATGTTCTTATTCTACACCAAGAGAGTCCAGTTCCAAAGTTTTGAAGTGACTTGGAACTGGAAACACTCACTCAGGGATAAAGGGATGCACAGTGGGGAAATCAAACAGAAATAGTTAAACTGCAATAAATTTTAAGCATATGAACAATGTGGTTTTATCTCAATGAGAGCTTTTTCCAACAACATTGCCACCTCTTCTTTGACCCTGGGAAGAAAAGTACAGACAGTGCTTTATCCAGTGCAGTACATTTACACCATGTAGCTACATCCATTCAAGAACTCCTGGCACCAACAAATTCCATATTGCCCAAGCCAGTTGGCATAAAGATGGTGTGCATTCCCTCAAGGTGAGATTACAGCTCTGTGTGCTATTCAGAAAAACAGGCCAGACAATTGAACTTCCTATTCCAGGTGGGCTCATTTGCCCTTTCGCACAAGTAATGCTAGAAAAAGACAAAAATGAATGATATCCTGAAAAGATCCTCTTTAGACAGCTTTGAAAGCAAATGCCAATTGCAGCCTTCAGGGAACAAGTGCTACTGCTGCAGTACATCTGGTAATTAGTCTATAAGGGTTTCTGTTTATGACAAGAGTGAAAACTACTGCAGCAGAAGTAATACTGGCTGAACACAAATCTGCTGTTCTGTTCAGTGTCCCAGCTGTGCCTCGTGGATCTGCACTGGCAGGAGTGTGGTGCTGGAGTTGGTGGGGCAGAAGTCAATCAGCTCTCCTAGAGGTGGTTTACTCGAAGCACTGATGCTTTTTTTGAACCTCTGCACCTTTAACTGCCCCACAGTATCTCACAGAGAGCACATCCCTCACTGTTCAATCCAGAGCTGTTCAGTAACCAGGGGTACATCTAAAGATCACCACAAGTTCTCTGGGAAAGCAACACAATATCCTTGAAATTAATTACAGAATGGCAAGGGGATTTAATCTTGTTGAGATTTTATATAAAACAGCATTTAGCCCTGGCACTCACACTCTGCACCTAATAAACAAAATAAAAATTCAAATCAGCCAGAGAAACAGCTACAACAAGCACTTTCATAAAGTCCACAATGACAAATGCCAATCTCCTTTTTGCTGACACAGCACAGCAGAGGAACAAGCCACACTTTTCCTGGCATTAGCTTAAATGGTTCCTTGGATATACAATCCCTGTGGATAGTATTGGCCTGAATTTCACTGGAGCTACAAATCCTTCAGTTTTGCTTGTTGTTTTTTTAACTTGGACTACGTCTGCGTGAGAAGTGGGCATGCTTTATCCTTGCAAACTGTACAACCCTCATAGCCAGAAGGGTTGACTGAACAAGAAGAGCATCCTCACTGCCAGTAACCCTGTTTTTCCAGGCACAAACTGGCAGAAAAGGATTATGAACACCCTCAATGTCAAGCTCAGGGAATCAGTAATGATGTGGATTCTTAGGTGGATGTCAGTGATCCTCTAGACTCAGAGGACAAGACCAAAGTGAGAATCAGATATAATTATTTAATGGCTACGAGAAAGAAAAGTCATGGATCTGAGACACTAAAGTGGTTTTATCTCTGGAGTACTATGCAGGCAGGACCACATACTGCAATACAGTTCAAACAATTTTTGGTTTTCCACTTAAAACTGACAGGACTAAGATTATTCAAGGAAAATAAGTTCATTATCTTGTCTCTTCTGAGGAAGGGAGGAAAACTTAAGAGCGTACAGACCAAGGGGTGAATGAAAGCAAAATGAAAATACAGTCAGGAGGGAATGATTGGCAGCTGCAGGAAGAAACTAATCTTGTAAATGGACCAGAGGCTGCTCAAAGAGGACGCAGAGAGGAGGAATAGAGGGGGAATTACGCAGATTGAAGCAGAACTCTCAAAAAACAAGGACTCCATATCAGAAATACTGTGCTTTTTTAGGAATCTCCAGAACATGAGAAGTGCTTCAATCGGCAGTGTGGACCAGTGTGGATAGGGCTTGGAGTCCAAACTGGGAGTTTAACCATCCCAACACTTTACAAGGTGTTCAATGGTATGGCAGTCTGAAAAGAGAGAGTTGTTTGGAAAAGCACTACAGCAAAACACAGAAAGTACAAGGAAATAATTCAGTTCCAGACTAGTTGAGAGGAGGTAAAACACCTCCTCTTCAAAATTATTTTGTTCTGAATGCTGTACTTTGATCAACTTCTACAGCTCCAGTAACACGACCCACAACAACGTGAACCTCTGAGCATGTCACTATGATCACCGTGATCTGGAAGATGGAGGGTCTGTGCCCAAACCAGCATCCCTCTGCTTGAGCATGCATTGGAATTCAGGAAAAAAACATTATTGTGGGGACAGAGTAATGAAACCTCCACTGAAATGACAAAAAAAGCAATGACCTCTATTACTCTACTCTGCTTCCAAGCAGCTCTTATAGTTTTCACTGTCAGTAAAATCTACAGTTGTTTATACTAAAGTTTCAATTTTACTATTTTTACATGCTTGTAGCTGTATGTTAAATTTTCAGACTATAGTAAATCAGATTTTTGCCATTTTAATAAAAGTCTATCAATATATTTTTCAGCTCAAGCAATGGAATATCTTATTTCTGCTGTGAAAATGGACAGAATGTATAAATACAATTAGCTGTAATTCACAAGTTGATTCTTTCAATATAGGTATTAATAATAAGAAAACTAAAATTTACTTACTGAAAAGCTAGACTTACACACAGCTGATACCAATATTATGTTTATAAAATATTATTTTGGTGTTTTAAAGTGTGGACTTCATAAGCTATTATGTTAAGGTGAATACTGATGTGGAGAAGTTATACACAAAAAGCTGAAAAACTGCTATAATCAGCATTACCTGCACCCTTTACAGGTGTGCCTACATTAAAATATAGTCCTTTTTTATTTGAATTTGCACCTTTCCAAACATTCTACTGTCTCATTCACTGCATTTATTATTTCAGAACTGGCAACATGAGGACTGATGTAGACAATGTTCCTAAGCAAGAAAACAAGGTACCGTTTTATCAGTGCAAACAAACGCAAGAAGGCATCATGAACTGTGAAACATTTTCAGCTGGCCACTGGCAGGGCTGTAGTTATACGAGAAAGAGAACCTTAAAGAGGGCAGTATGGCTGTGGGATCAGCAGTAGAGGTTTGAGCTACAGCTGCACTGCCTGGTTAATGCCTCCCTCTAATCTGTGTAAATGGGGAGAAGGTGGTCATGGAGGGATTGCCAATGGTGAGAGAAAAGTAACTTAACTCTAGTGGCAGAATGGAAGATGCTTGGAAAACCAGGGAACCAGTGCTTCTTCCTTCCTATGAAACTTAAGGTCAGTGTGGTAGTAGTACAATGCACTTCCCTTTGAAGGAATTACAGGGGGAAGTACATAAAACAATTCCTTTCTGGAGCTGTTTAAATACTACATTTTTATGGCAACAATACAATTGTAATGATGTCTTGTGGGTTAATGAGGGTGCCATAAATGAATAGCCCAGACTGGATTGAGAAATTCACGGGCTTCTCTGTCTCTTTCTGGAAAGAGTATTTAAAAAATAACATGCAATCACTCTCCAAGGCTGCATGGGGTTTTTAGCCAATGACTTCCTATGTCTGGCTCATTGAGAGCTGCAGATAATAGTGTCTCTCTCTAATGGTACTTGCTGCATGGTTCCAGACCCTGTTTGTGACTTTGCCTGGTGACCAGACAGTAACTTGTCACACATTACAGTAACGCTAAAGATTTCTTGCACAGTTCAGGGACAAAGAGAAAATGACTACCTTACTGATGTAATCTCAAATGCATTTCTCTTAAAAGAAGTTATGTGAGCACAGACTTAGCAATGTGAAGCTAAAATATGCAACTAATAATGCTAAGCTAGGATTTTAGAATTGGTGCTGGATAAACTAAACATGGTATGTGAGAAGCCTCCTCAGGTAAGGTGGTGCTGAGTGTTGGAGAACACAGCACAATGCTGCACTGAGTTCATCTGATCTGAGGCTGTGGGCATGACATCCAACAGCAGCAGTGGCAGGAGAGGACTCTGCCTACAGCCCTCCCCAGCTGTTTCTTACTTTCTCCTTCAAATTGAACAGCTGAGCTGTTGGTAAAACTGCCAACCAGCACAGGTCCTGCTCCTCAGCCGGTTGCTGAAGTTGGTTAAGCCAGCATGCAGGAGGCTGCAGGGCTCATCTGAGCAGCCTGGCTAGTGACTCTGAAAACGGGGCAACAAGCAGCTGGGGATGGTAACCCACGCTCTGCACAGCTGCTGTGACAGAAGCATGGAGCAAGAAGAATGCAAGAGCAGGTATTTTTTGGAAGTCCTCTTTGCTCAGAAGCAGCACACCACTTCCTGGACTGAGCTGTTTTTAAATTTCACTTAAAGGCTACCAAGGTTCAAGCAAAATAACAAACAGAAGGACTTTTCTCCTCTTTATTTCAGCTTCTGGGAAAGGAAGTAACTTTACTAGAGAAACAGTGAAATCTTAAGTTGGACTGTAACTGACAGGCCAGTATTCTAATGCACTGAAGCATCTGCTTTAAAGAGTTAAACTGGAAGTCAAATGTCTATAAAGTACCTTCAGAAGATCCACCTGTGTTAAAGGCTGGTAGGTATTTCTTGGTGCCTAATTTCCAGACGGGTTGGACTATTCCACCACATGGCAGTACACTAATGTGGACAATGGTTGTTCTTCTACCTTCCCTCTTTGCAAAACTCTTCCTTCAAGAGCAGCTGAGGGTGCAGCAGAACTCCCTTAATCAGTTAGCAACAGTTCATGCCAACATTTGAATCAAAATCAGGTCCCCTTTAGAGAGGTTTCTGTAAGAATTTTCCCATACAAAAAATTTTTATGTAAAGCCATGCAAATAGCCAGCTTTTCCACTGCCTCCTAAAATACAGTTTCCTTTGACCTTCCAAACCAAAGCGGCTTGACATTAACTCTCTGCTTCCTCAGCAGGCTACCCCTGGTCAGAAGTTTCTGACACCTAAAACATCAGATGAACTCTTGGTTCCAAGCATGTGTAGCCTTCCTTCTCAAAAGGCTTAAATTGGTCATGCGAAGAGGAGGAAAGAGGCATGCAAGCAATCTGCTTTCATTGGTGAGTAAAGTACATGATCCTCCCCACTCTCTTGATAAATAAGAAAAGATGGATATAATTAGCTGTCCCAAGGACCATGTAAGCTTCTGACTTGCTACAGAGTAGAAGAAGGTTATGTACAGTGTAATGTAAAGACCGACTCATATAAATAGCCTTCTGTAGAATTACTAAGTATAATGCCCTGCACTCTCAATCTCTAATGGAAGACTATT
This sequence comes from Dryoscopus gambensis, assembly GCA_013389985.1. Lineage (NCBI taxonomy): Eukaryota > Metazoa > Chordata > Aves > Passeriformes > Malaconotidae > Dryoscopus > Dryoscopus gambensis. Next base: position 49,893 of record WEIT01037945.1, read on the forward strand.
GCTCCTAGTTAGTTACAATCCTTTCAATACAAGAGTGGATAAATTTAATAACACTATTCTTTTGTGCACTGCCCAAAGGCTGACTGAAAATAAAAAAATTATTTTCCTTCCTCCTTTTACCTAAGCCTGCCATTCTTTCAGGAGAATGTTGCCTGAAATTCTAGTCATGAACATAATCAACTCAAAGGCTCACTCATGACCGAACTAATCTGATACTGCTTCCCTTAAGTCTCTTCTATACATAACATTTCTGTCACAGTGAGAACTCTGTTCAGGAGAAATGTGACAATGGAATCTCAAGTTCATAATCACAACTGAAAATCCTGGCTGTCAACTAGAATTTAGCAATGTGCAGTTGAGATCTGGTTCCTAAGAGAACCCTGGTTGCTGTCAGGTGTCTTCTGGACAGAGCCTCCCAATGGTCCTATTGTGCCTGCTTGGGCATGAGGCCAATCGGTGCTGGAAACCTCACAGTTAACACCCAACGAGTGTATGGGGACACTCCCTCAAACTGCTCTGGGAGTGATGCTACACAGATGACAAACCTGCTTCTGCGAGTGCTCCTGATGCAGTCTCAGGACAAAAGGCAGCACTCGAGAAAAGCTTTTAATATTCAGTACTTGCTACTGTAGTTTACTGCACATCCAGAATAAACATATGATGTGTTCCTTAAGATGTGAGAGCAACAGATGCGCAAAGATCACCTTTCATGTGCTTAAATAACTAAATTTTATAAACTCTGCTATGCTAATATGCAGAAAAAACCTTCGAAATTCAATGTTGCTAGGTGGACCTTAATAGATAACGATGTTTTCTGCTTGTTCCCTGTACCTGGGAATGTAGCACACCTCCTACTTCTACACAAACGTTGACTACTAGATGTAAATGAAGCACTGGTTTATCTTTAATGGGGGCTCTGAGCTCAAATTTGAAGTTGCCTTAATTTCCCAACTTAGGGAAATAGAAGAGGCTTATCTTACATAAATATAAGAAATACAGTACCCTGCTACCTTACAAATTTCATGTAATATTTTGACTCAACATTCTTTCTGGGATCAGCCTAAATTCAGAGATAAATGTGTAAGAACAAGTCAAATCAGCTTCCACACTAAGGCTGCTTTAGCTAACAGAAAACTTTTTTTTTTTGCCAGAGACACAGGAGCCACATCAGATGTCTATATTAAAAAACCCTACTCTGAACAGTATCTGTTTAATTTGAGGATTTTTGGATACCTCCCCTGCTCTCTACATCTATGTAAGCTTGGCTTTTATCCTATATGTTGGCTGTGAAGATGCGGGGAGGGGAAGAAGCTCTACCAGCTCCCACTTGATAGATTGAATTACTATCTTCTGCTCTGTGGAAATTCAAATACTGTAACAACAGCTGAAGCATAAGGCACCAATGACTTCCAGGGTTGCAAGGAGTAACTGATATCTTAATATGATACAAAGGAAACAAGGAGAAATAATTTTACTAATGACAACTGCATTATTTTAAGTACTTCATTAGCTTGGCACTAAGCAAGCAATTAAAAATACTGAAACCATAATTCCAGTAAAATGCTGGATGGGTAGGTTTTTGTAGAGATCAAAGAATAAATCTTAGATATAAAATTGTACCTACAAAGTGCTAAAGGAATATTTCTGCTTAAAAAGACAAACCAGAATTCCGACATCAACTTAGACTTTTAAGTCGATGTCAGATGTATTCTCTGTGGCACCTGGCAGCCCATTTGTATCCTGTGATGCCCCTTCCACTGTCAAGGGCACAAAGCCCCACTTCCAACATTACGCATGGACTGCATTAAATCTGACAAGTAGACAACTGACTGTAGCTCAGGTATCAAGCTAATGTAAATCACAGGTTAAGCACCGTTAAATATTTACACTTTTTTCAATGAAAGTTAACGAGGGGAGGACATGAAGTTTTGGTGTTCACTGAGGAATCAGGCAGGTAAAACCAAACCTGTTAAAATTGCTCCTGCTTTATTTTCACGTGTGCCTCATGACTCAAGTCATAAGAAACATGATGACTCTGTTTTTAGCATGCCAGAACTATAGATCATTGCATTGTGCAGAACTTCTGTCAATGTTGAAAATAATTGTGATATGGTAAATGTACCTTGACTACCATGACATTCAACTACCAACTACAACCTGGCTGAAGCTTCTATGTGAAACTCTGGTCTCTGAAACAAAGATCTCTCAATGCTGCCAGGGTGAGGACTTGTTCTGAAATGAGACTAACTGGGAACATGGACAACTCCTGCTTGTAAAGTATTTTAAGTTTTGTAGAAAGCAAGAGGGTTCTAAAAACCAGAAATATGGATGAGGGAGAACACACTTACGTTTTCTATGGTGTTTTAAAATTGGATTAGAGCAAGCAATGTGCAATTTCTGCTTTGGGTCTCTACAGAGTACATGTCCCAGCTTCTGGGCAGTCCTGTTCCTTCATTTGGCCGGCCACTGTCTCCTTTTAACCCATGAATTTGATGGTTAATCTTTCTATTCCATTGCAAGGAGTCTAAACAGAGTGAGATCTGAGGAAGCGCACAGAGGAAAACTCAAAACAAAGGGGAATCTTTAAGTCAATTAAAGCTGCTACCTCGTTAGTTTTGTAAACACTGCAGCAGGTAAGCATTTCAAATGAATAAGCTGCCAAAAATCTACCAGCCTAACAATGAAACTGGAAACTCAATTCCATGTTGCTGCCAGTTAGATTTCTCAGCTTTGGAATGCTGCATCAAACTAGCTCAAACCTCAGTGACTGTTCTAGGAATTGATGGACAGGACTGCCATTGACTTCAGTTCCTGTGTGTACAGCAGGCCAGGCTGAAGCTGGAAGTTTCCCTGTGTGCAAAGTAACATAAAGTTCATAGATACTCTTAATGATTTCTGTTATATTTTCACTACAGCCCTACCCATCTTTCTAAGAGGATAATGCTCTGCTAGAAAGACTTCCTAGACAGAAAAACAGTGGTAAGAATAAAGCTGGAAAAAGCTCTGGGAGCTAGGAAGATGTTACACAGGGAAGTTTGAGGATTGCAGAAAAGTAGGTCAGCCTTTGACATGAAAAGTTTTGCCTGTAAGTGTTGGAGTGCTCGAGCTACAGGTGTATGTTTACACTGACCACAAACACGAGTTTCATAACTCTGTAATTGTTTGGGAGTTAATACTGTCAGTTAATGCTGTCTCTTCATGCTTATGTTCACCATACTTACTTGTTTCAGGAGACTTCAAGGACAGGCTACTGCACAGCCTTAAAATGAATTTCAAGGAAAAACTTATCCTAAATTGATAAACAGCTACAGGACAATTAACACTATAGAGATTCTGATAAGATTCCTCTGTACAGAAGCAAATAAATAGGTGATATCTTGTTTTGACTTGTAAGATTTAAAATGGAAAGTGGATGTCCTTACTCCTGTGTTGAGAGGCAAGACACGGCACTTTAAGTGTGCTATGAGAATCAACTGACTCGTTTGGGTTTTCTCCTCCCTGCTGTTCTGCCTGAAACCTCACAGAAAGAAGTGCTTAAAGCAGTTGGACTGTGGTCCCTCAAGAGCTGGATGTGAATCTGCTGTTGCAAACTGTGGCTGGATATTTCTAATCTACAGCATTTGGATGCTTTCCAAATGCTGGCAAACCAAACTAAACAGGGGTAACTCTCTACAGAGTCCTTATTCTAGTGTGTTAAAAAAATAATAATTCTGTGCTAGCTCATCTCAGAACAAAGGTAAACAGGCAACCCACAAATTGTCAAGGGAGTTGTTGAGGGGGAGCCACCAAAATAAAACAACCCTGAACTTTGACTGTTGGGGAAGTACATCACTGGTGTTACTTTCTTTTGATAAAGGATGCTAAATATGTACTTGTAATAGTACGCACTAAAGATAAAATGACAGAATAAGATCTGAAGAATGTGTTGAGAGGGTAAGTGAAGGTCAAGTAAAATGCCTTTCTGTAGCTTGACAGAGTAACTGTCTCATCTTCCAGAGGAAAAAAGGCATAATCTAATTTCATGCATTTGAGATCGCAGGACTAGATGTGCATAAATACTTGCAGAAATAAGACTTGGCTAATACTTCACATGAATGGATCTTCAGTTACCAGCTGGAGTGATGCTGCTTTTAGCCAAACAATAAGTCTATTTTCATAGCACTAACCTGTAGATATTATGTTGAGGGTAACAACTTGCTGTTCAGGCAAGTGCCTTTAGAATAGTTTGTTGATAAACACACAGGCTCAGTTAGCAAATATTGTCCCTGAACAAGTGACAAGCTCTAAGTGTTTGTTGTCTGCTTTCAAAATTCTTCTGTACCATATTTACTGGACGGTTAGTGTTCAATTTTAACTGGTGCCTTAAAAATTCTTAGGACAAGTGTAATAAAGTATAATATTCTCATTTGCCTGCAAGCATCAAATATATTTCCCTTGGTTTTAATATTTTTGAAATAGCAAAATCCATGAGAAGAGGGAATAAATGTTTCTGGCTTGAATTTTGGGACATTAGTCACAACATGTTTCTGCACTAGTGTCATAGAGGAAGGAAAACCTATGTTTGCATTGAAATTAGAGGGTGGATTTAGGCTATAATTTAATTTCCATATGCCCCAATCATCCAGCATGCCCCAATGAGTAGGAAAGCTTGTAATTAACCCCTTCTCAGGAACCACAAGTAAACAGAATTGTTTGAGGAAACCCTGATTACTCAATGTGAACTGGACTTCCAGCTAAAGTGCCTGCTGGTGTGTTAAAGTTAGCAATTATTTTGGAAGCCTGCTTCCTCAGCGATGCTTTTGGCCCTAGCAACTGTTCTTTCCTCCCAAGGAATCCCCTGCACACAGCCCCTGGGTGCGATGCCACGCTCCTAGTTTGAAGTGCCAAGTTTGCAGGATGTGCTGAAGTTGGTGGAGCTGATCCCTCCCTCATGGGAGCGGACGAGAAAGGTTTCAAGTACTCCAAGTATAAACTGAACAGTTTTTCAGAACACATTTCTCTCTTCCTTTCTATTAATTAAATGAGTACATGCAGCAATAGGGTGGGTGGAAGATAAAGCATCTCTAAACTGTAATTCTCTCTGGAACAAATGCCAGCCCTTGGACAAGGGAGGGGAAGTCTGAGCTGATGTCTCCCTTACAGGGAGTGTGGTCACAGCTGGGCATGAGCAGCTTCCTGTGGGAATGGTGTGGTGTCTCAAGGCTTCCTCATAAATGAGGAATGTCTGTTCAGCCACTCTTCTGGTTTACTAAGGCCAATAGACATTTTCCAACTATTTCAACTCCCTATAAGTTTCAGTTATTAAATGCTTCTTCAAACTTCCCTGTTTGTCAGACTTTGTACTACATGGCAACTATCAAAGTATCCTACCATGTTTTTGGAGAAGTGCGGTCCAGATTTTGTCTTAAACTGTCCCGTCAGAAGTAAAATTGACTTTTTTTTTTTGCAAGGATACACAAAGGAAGACTAGGCTTGAGACACACCAATACAGACTGCAGAGTATTTCTAATGAAGCTTCTTGTCCATGCTATGGCTGCTTGAAATCATAGAAGTTTGTAGTATGACATCCTTCCCCTCAAAGAGCAAAAAGCATTTTCTCTTTAAGACAGCAAACAACAAAAAAAGTATTATTTCATTCAAAGTTGGACAAGGGCCTTTATGTAAATTCTGCTATCCAGCAAAGACTATGTACAAACACATGCAAAAAGCACTTAAAAGTTTATTCCCTAGGCTTAACTTTCAAGGCGCTCCTCACTTCTACCAACAGCTTAGTCTGGTCTTGTCAGAAATTTATTCTTCTTCTAATTGCCAGCACAAAAGGTTTTTAATTTATGTTTTGACAGCTGAAATACTACATCTTCATAAATATAAAGAACTGTCAATAGTGCCAGCGCAGAAGCAAAGGAACCAGATGCAGTACTAACAGCTGGAGGGGACTGCAATGATTCTATAAAAAGTTAAGAAAAGCATCTGCTTATAGTTTGATAACAGCTATCTGCCTAAATCCAACCTAGAAAATCAGATCCTGCTACAGCTGGCATAGAGATTATGAACATCTCGCTGAACAATAAAAACCCACCACCCTGTTTAGAAATTATAGGTTCAGATCTAAAGGATATTGCCTTCACTTCTGCCCTTTTTATTGTAAAAAAGCAATATAAACCAACTCACAACAATATTCTCATGTCTAAAGGTCAAGATAGCAGGCTTGCATTTGCCTTGTAAGCTTAGAAGAATTTACTTCAGTAAACTATACCACATGCAAAATAAAGCTACTCTTTTTCTTACACCCTTAGTTTGAACACGGGCCTTTAGGCTGAGCCTTTCTCTACTTTGCCGAAATCCTGGGTTGGAAGGAGCGCAAAGGCTCTCGCCTCTCTTCCAAGCTCAGATCTATCTCATTTCATCAGCTTTAAATTCACATCCAGGTACCACAGGCGTAAAATCAGAATGCTTTTTGAAAGCCACAACATGAAAAGTTTTAAAATGAACTGCACTGAAAGGCATTTACACGCAGAATACGTCAGCAATAAAAAGACACTGCACGACCAACACACGTGCCAGTACCTCACGGTATGACAAGGAACAAGGTGTTTAGCTGCTCCTGGACTTGACGACCAGGTATTTCTTTTCCAAGCAGAGGTGCTTAAGTGCAGGCCGGAGGGAAAGAGATCAGATCCTCCTAGCGCAGAGATACTTCACCTGCCCTCTGTAAGCTGTCCTCGCTGCGGGCGGGGAGCTCCCGCTGCCCAGGGCCGCCGCCCCCGGCCCAGCCCCTCTCAGCGCCGGGCAGGGGCCG
>WEIT01037945.1:57278-94305 GCA_013389985.1 Dryoscopus gambensis
GGCCGAACGTCCCCGAGCGGCTGGAGCTCGGCTGGCTCTTCTCCCCCGGCAGTGGGGGTCCCACGATTTCGTCTTTGGGGCTGCTCGGCGGATCTCCAGCCTTGAACTCGGGTGGTGCCGGGGACCCGGCTGCCCAGATCCAGAGCAGCTTCTGCTGGAGACCTTCAAAACCCAGCTGGACGAATTCCTGTGTCATCTGCTCCAGGTGACCCTGCCTTGACAGGGGGTTGGACTGGATGAACGCCAGAGGTCCCTCCCAAACCGAACAGTTCTGTGATTCTGCGTGTACCGAGGCCGGAGCCAACAGGACCAGCATTGTGGAGGAGTTTTAAAATAAATAGCATGCTACCCGCTGGAACAAAGGCAGCCTTCTTTGTGCTGCAGAAATTTGAATCACAGAGCAGTTTGAGTTTGAAAGGGTCTTAAAGACCATCCAGACTGGCCTTGGGCACGTCCAGGGATGGGGCATCCACAGCTTCACTGGGCAGCCTGTGTCAGTGCCTCAGCACCCTCACAGTAAATAATTTCATCCTTATATCTAATCTAAATCTGCCTCCTGTCATTTTGAAGCTATTCCCCTTGTTCTATCATTCCATGCCCTTGTAAAATGTCCCTCTCCAGCTTTCTTGTAGGACACCTTCAGGTACAGAAAGGCCTGGATAAGGTTACTCTGGAACCTTCTCTTCAGCCTGAGCAATGCAAATTCTTTCAGCCTTTCCTCATAGGAGAGGTGCTCTAGCCCTCTAATCATCTTCATGGCCTTTATGTTTGTGTAGCAGAGTTGATTGTGGGGTGTTGGTTTGATTGTCTCAGGTTTGTTAGCACATCCCAGGAGCCAGGCTGCTCTTTAACATGAACAAATTAACCCCTCTGTTAACAATCTGAGTGCAACTGGTAAAAAGCATTAAGTCATGGTAAAAATAAAGGCAGCAGCAGTTGTCCTCAAAAGAGGACCAGTGAACAGTCGGGGCACCATCAATACACTCACTCATGGCTCCACTTGCTTCCAAATCGGCCACTGTACAAAAGTGGCGAATGTGAGCATTAATAAAGGCTGCATTTAATGCATAAGAACAAAGCCACTGCCACTATCACCAATAAGAGATCTTAATAATGAAAGTAGGCAGCATTTATTGCCCTGATGTATGTGATCCATGCTCAATTTCCCACCATCAATTTAAGTGTATGAAGGGGTCATTTTGAGTCTGGGCAGAGTGCCAGGGGTGAGCTGTGCAAATATATATCTGTCTTTTATTAAGAGTCCATCCTGGATTTTCGCTAGGGTGTGCAATTGCCTGCTGTCTAAGGAGGAGGGACTAAGGATCACCAAGGAGAAAAGACTGACAAGGACAAAAGGCGAGCAAGACAAAGGCAGACCTGAAAAAGGTGGAAACAAATGGTTGTATGTATGGGATGAGCCTGCCAGGAGGAAGTAGGACATGCTGGTTTACAGAAGTCATAAGGAACTCAGTCCTGTCTCTGCTCCTCAGAGATAAAGGAGCCAGAGACAAAACAGATCTCATGACAAGGAGCTCTTGCAGCTTTGAAGGGCTTCTCTAGCACAGGGGAAGGGATGATTGTGGAGTTTTGAGTTGGAGCCTTTGTATTTCCTGGACAAGTCTCAGCATTCCCAAGTTCACCTTGGTGTGCAGGGAAGCACAGGTCTCTCATTCATGAACTTCTGAAAATCACAAAAGAGCTCATGGCTGAAGTGTGAAACTCCTGTGAGTAGTGCAGGGTCAAGCAGCAGTGGAACACGTGACAGCATAACTCAGAGTGACAAAAACCCTGGCATCTCTCTAAGTCCTTGGGCTGCATTAACACAAACAGCACTCTTGCAAGAAAGTTGCTGCAAATCCCTCCATCCCTTGGTGCCGCCTGGAACTGAAAACTTTTCCTTCACATCTCTGGCAGGTGTGGCAGTTTCTGAGCTGCCACTGCAGGCAAGAAGATGCCTCCAGCCTGCTTTCTGCTTCTCCAGAAGCTGTTCTCTCAAGGTGCAGGTAAAAGAGCTGGTGTCTCTGCAGAGCAGCACAACTGGGAGATAGTTTAATAAACTGGAGTTTCATCCCACTCCACACCTGATAGAAGAGGTTGTATAACTTCACATCTACAACCACCCAGACATCACTTCTGGTGGGGCTGAGGGTCCAGCAATCAGCTTAGTCCCTGGATCCTGGGAAATACAGAGAGTTTGGCAACTTTTCAGAAGGCCTGGGAGCTACCCTCACCATGCTCTGGAGGTGTGTGCTGGCAGGGGTCAGAAGGCTGGAAGGAATGAGGATGAATGGAAGAAGTGTGGTAGAAGCACACACAGGTGAGTAATGAAAGATAAGGAAAAATATAAGAAACACAAAAGTATTTTCACTGTTGGCCCTCTCCTTGGTGAGGCCAAGTGTCCTCAAAGTCTGGGGGTCCAGGACCCCACTGCTTGGGGGCATTACTCTGGCAATGCAGGGAAATAAGGAGAATTATCTGCTGCCTAAAAGGGACCTGGGCTGCAGAATCACAAGGGGAAGAGATGGGGTGAGGCAAGAGATAATGCCAACATTAAAAGATAAAATGGATTAACATCTCCTGGCACACAGAGAGCTGCGTGGGTGGAGGAAGAGGTTGCAATAGCTGTTTAAAAGGGAATGAGACAGCTGGACATCCACATATTTTTCCTCTTAAAAAAAAATCCATCCCAAAAGCTGAACTTAGCTGATGCTGTCCTCCAAAGTCCAGGTCAGCCAGCCAGGCCGACTGTCAGCAGTTGGGAGGTATCAGGACAGGCACTCGTGGCTGACCTACATGGGGCTAACAGCTGAGTTTTACCCACAGGCTCTAGCAAAAGGTTGCAAAACCAATCCATGGAAAATAGCTCACAATCATGTATTTCCATTTCTATTTCAGCCTGGAATTTGAGCTTTAATGACTGTTGGGAAAAAGGAGGCCACGCTCTGCTTGTCCAAGGCAACTGTTCCAGCGTGTGTGCAGGACGACAGGAGCTGTGAGGAAGGGCCTGGTTAGGATGTGATTAAAGAGGTAATTCTCCCTCCCTGTGCAGATGAGAGCTAAGTGTGGCTTAAGTAAATTACTGACTGGCTTGTTATAGCCCTGGCTCAGTTCCCTTGTTGTGCAGGGCCTGGTTTTTTACATCCAATTTGCTTTGAAGCCCAGAGTGTCACAACAGCATTCCAACACCTGCATCTCTGCACTTGTCTGACACCCTTTCTCTGATGGATGATGGGACCCTAGGGACGTGCTGTAGATGGCTCTGAGACACAGGCTAAGCCCCATCAGTTTCCCTAATAGTTTCTGATGTTCATTCCTTGAAAGCTTCCCCCTCCTGACTGTGCTGGTCCATGATTTGATCTTCAGGGACTTGCTGACTGAAAGTCAGAAGCACTTTGCTCTCAGCTGAAGGATTTTTAACAGAGGCACATTTTATTCGCAACATGGCATGGATGAGCCGACAAACCTTGGGGAGGTTAACAACCCCCAGTTCCCTCTTCTTTCCACCCTTGCTCTGATACCCCTTCAGGTGTCTTTTGGCTCCTGATCGATGCCCTGGGGAGGATCTTAACCCTTCCAGTTCCCTCCCAGCTTCCCCCATGTCAAAGCTCTGACCTTTGGTTTATCAGAGCTCTGCCCTGTGGTCTTCACCCCATCTTGGTATTTCCCAGGAGGATTGGCCCGAGAGGCTCCGCTGGTAGAATCATAGCATATCCCGAGTGGGAAGCGACTCACAAGGATCATCGAGCTTAACTGCTGTCCTTGCACAGGACATCCCCAGGAATCTCACCATGTGCCTGAGAGTGTTGTCCAAGCACTCCTTGAGCTCTGCCAGGCTTGGGGCTGTGATCACTTCCGCGGGGAGTCTGTTCCAGTGCCCCGAGCAACCATTCTATCTAATAATGCCCCACCTCTAATAACGAGGTGGCCGTTTGCACGGGTTATTTTGGGGTGCAAACCCCTGTGATGCCGCCACAGGACCTCGTATCCCCAAAAAGAGAGGCAGGAATTTTACTTGCTTATGCTGGAACAGCTGCTCGGGACCCAGCGGAGCAGCTGTTTCTGCACAAGCCAGTGAAGTTTGCTCCATGGGCTGCTGGATCATGGCTCTGTAGCTGCGAGCTCACCGAGCCCGCCGTCCCCATCCCGGAATCCCGGGGATGCCGGGTCGCGGTTCCCGGTCCTTGCGGCCGCTCGGGATCGGGCGGAACGTTCGGCGCGGCCCGCGCGTTCCGGGGGGGAAGGAGCCGCGCGCNTAACGCCGGGGCTGGGAGAAGCCGCCTGGGAACAGGGGCGGCGGTGAGGGACCCCCGGTAAATTACCCCCTGCGGCAGGGCTCGGCCGGCTCTGCGGGGCCCGAGGGCTCTTGCAGGGGTCTGGGGGGAGCGGGAGGGCCGGGAAATCCCCGCCTTCCTGCTGCGGGGTCCGCAGGCCGCTTCCCGCCCTGAAACTCCCTGAGGTACCTGAGCGAGGCCTGACCGGGAGCGAAGCCCGGTTTGTTCCCCTACTTGGGTTGTTGTAGCCTTTGGACAAGCTACGTTGGCGTATCTGCTGTATTTCAGTTACTTCTCACCAGGGTAAGTCGATTGTGGAAGCAGCGAGGTATTCCTGGTGACACGGGTGTGCGCACAGGTTGCAATAGCACCGCAGTTGTCCGAAGGTTTACTTGGGAAGGGGAGGGGAATTGGCATTCCTTTCCAACCAGGGCATGGATACAGCGGGCGAGTCTTTTGTAACCTCACACATCAGCGTGTGCTTTGATTACCTGTGAGGGAGGACAGTAGAACTGTGAAATCTGAATCTCATTCCCAGCACAGTCAATCCATATTCTCTCCTTAGGAAATTGTCCTCCCTGTGTATTTCTTCTCTGTGAGCAGAGAGAGCAGCACTGGTGTGTTAGGCAGCCACACTGAATGTTCCTGTATTGCAGGGATTTCCCGGTCAGAACTGAGATGCTGTTCAGCCAGGCTGCACGTGTGCCTCTGATGGAAAGAACCTCAAAGAGACTTTGGGGGCTGAGATATCTCTGTGTGGAGAGTGCTAAAGGTTGCCCACTCTGGTTGAGACCATTTGTACTTGCAGGTGTAGTAGAACAGAGTGAAGTATTTTTAGAAGTTGACTAATACAGGAAGCTGTCTGTGTTGCCTTCACAAGCCTTAATTTGGTTAGGCCTGGTGAAACAGTGAAACCCCTGTATGACTGTGCTCCCCCACAGGGCTGGATGTGGGCCCAGTGGCCAAACAGAACCAGACAGGTTCTCTGCTCTTGGGTCCTCTGGTGTTTGGTTTTCATAGCCAGAGTAAAGGTTATACCCTCTGCTTGATAATTATCCCATACAAACAGAACACAAAACCTCCCTTATCTGGTAAGTTCTTTGTTTGGTTTCTGAATAACATGCTTGGGGCGTTTTGTCTTAGTTGTTTGTAAACAAACAGCTCATTTTGTGGAACTTGTTAATAAATAGTGGTTTACATTTCAAAAGCAACATGTTGGTGCTGGGAGACAACATGCACACCAGAAATGTCAGGCAGCAGCCGAAGACAAAGACCTCTCTTTACAGGGACTTAAATAGAGCCTTTGTAGAAAGGGTATTTTTATCACTTAAGCTTTCCAGTTAACCCAAAACACTTGAGCTGTGCAGTGCAGACCGGGGAGCTGCCTCCAGGCCACAGTTCTTTCTGCCTTTTGGGCTCACAAAGCAGTGGGAATTATGGACACCCTCTGTATCAATAGTCAAAGGGAAAGGTGGGATATGTGGGCATACAGTGTGGATCAGTCCTTCACAGGGAGTTATGTTAGTTGCTGGTTTGGAGCTGTGTAATGAGGAAGGAGGAAGTCAATCAAGTATATCAGTAAGAATCTTTAAAGTTGGCATTATTTGGCAACGTCACTAGAAGGAAAAATCTGAAAACAGCAAGAAATCTAAACTCCTGTCCTACAAGAAAGGATCTGCAAGAGCAGATCATTTTAGGGAGCTGATCAGACAGAAATTTTGTTCAGATACTGTGTGAATCATTTTTGCTCCCCAGCTACATCAGCAGTGGAACCTGCTGGGTTTCTGGCCTGCCCCCTGAATGCTGAAGAAGAGCCTGGCTCAGCTGACACTGAAATGTTGCTATGCTGAGCACCTTCTGGTCCATGGCCAGGGAGAACTCAGCAGAGGAGAAAGGATGTGTTAATATTATGTTCTTTTACTGACAGATTGAAAACCTAGAATGGCAGGAGAACAGAAGCCATCCTGCAATCTTCTAGAGCAGTTTATTTTACTAGCCAAAGGTACAAGTGGCTCAGCTCTGACTGCTCTTATAAATCAAGTGCTGGAAGCTCCTGGGGTTTATGTCTTCGGAGAGCTGTTGGAGTTAACAAACGTGCAAGAGGTAAGAGTTGAAGTTTAATTCTAGTACCCCTTCTGCACTACCAGTATGAGGCATCCCCAGAAGTTTCCACAGGCAGCCTGTGAGTGAAGTTTCTGTGCTGGGAGGGCCTGGTGCAACTTACCCAGGTTGAGAAATGTTTTTGTATAAGTGACTGACCTTGCTTTTGCCTGTATATGTTAGGTGTTAAAGAATACCCATATAAAGCTTTGCTACCTTAAGGCAATTGCTAACACAGCAAAAACCTGGCAGCAGCACAGTAGCAGTTTTAAGAAGGCTCTTTGCCAGCCAACAAGGAAAAAATCCCTTTCTACTCCTTTACTGTCCTGGAAAGCAGAACTTCAGTGCTCTCCAAAAGTCTTCGTGAACAGATGTCTAGTGTACCAGGCCTGGGTGGCAACCAAATCCAAAACTTTCCACTTGGTTTGAAATGGAAGTTCCAGAGCTTTTGCTGAAAATGTGTTGCCAGCCCCAGCCTCTACTACAGTGAAGGAATCTAAGCTGGGTATCTCTGCAGCTGGAGTAACACAGTGTACAGCAAGTTTGGCTTTCCAGACAGGCTCTTAAATATGCTTAAAAGTGCTTCTAGGATTATTCAACATCAAATCAAAAGTATTTTTTATTTTCCTGGATTTGTGTGCAGCTCATGGTATTAAAAACCCAATCAATAAAAATCACTGCTTGGTGCTGCCATTATTCCAGTGAAATGTTTGCAGGCAAGAGAAGAGCTGTTACCCTCAAATGCGCTCAAGTTACAGTGCCCCAGCTTGCTTTGCTTTGAAGCTGTGCTGGCTGTGCAGGCAAGCTGTCCTAGCTGTCACAGGATGCTTAACCAGCCATCACCACTGCCTGCTTGCTTGTCACCTGATGAGAGGAGCTGGCCCTGTAGGTTGTCAGGTGAAGTTCAGATTCGCTTTTTTCTTTTACCTCCGAAGATGCCACACAAAGCAACTGACAGTCCAAGCTGGAGTCAAGTTCCAGTGCATGGAAATGGCTGGATCATCTTGACTCTAAAACTGCTGAAATTTGCTTCTCCTGAGGCCTTAGAAATGGTCCAGCTTGGGATGTAATTGCTTTTCTGGGTACTGCTTGTCCTGTGCCAACTTAAACTGTTCTCTGGAGAAGCTGCCTATCAGGGTTGTGTTGACCATGTTATGTGACATTTCTTTTCTTCCCATCCAGCTTGCTGAGGGGTCTAATGCTGCTTATTTCCAGCTGCTGAACCTGTTTGCATACGGAACGTACCGGGACTATGTAGGTAAGAGACTGCTGCCGCTTTGCAGAGTGTGGGACTGGGTTGCCCTTTAGGATTGTCAGAGGCAATTCTTTGCTTTCTTAGATGCCTGGTGTGGTGTGGCTGGGTGAAAGTGTCCAGGAACAGAACTTGCTTAGGAGAATTGTCTGTAGGGGGTCTCTGTCATGCGTGCTTTTTACTTGCTAAAAATGAAAGGAAGGGCTAGAGACTGTGGTGTGTTACTGGTTTGGGTGGGACTGCAGCGCTGGGTTGAACTGGTCTGCAGCAGAATTCATTGACATTCACTTATCTCCACTTAACCTCTGTGGAGGGCAGTTCCAGACATCTCTATGGAAATTTAGATGACGCCAGTTATGGAAACTGAAAAAAACTTAGACAAAATTGTTCTGCATTATTTATAAAAAGCTATATGGTTTGTGAGATAACCTTTTATTCCATGACGGCATTGCAGAAACAAAATGAATAATTTCTTAGCTAGAATACAAGTCGAAATAACGACTTTTATACAGCTTTAGAAAGACTGTGTGAATCATCTTTGTATCTGTTGAAATGTGCTTTTATCTCTGGTGCTTATGCTTCCATTCTGCTACAATTTAATGCTTCATTTGTGGGTAGCAGCCTCATCCAGACCATTACAGAGTGTGACAAATAATTCTGTCATACTGCTGGTTCTCAGTGTGGTGGATGAGCTATCTAGTTCCTGTATGGAGAAGTGGCATCTGTAGGTGCAAGGACTGGAAATTCCGGTGTCTGTGAAGCAACGCGAGCCTCATGAATTCTGTGACCGATTAGAAGATGTGTTTGCTGTCCGTGGCTCTTGTGTCACAGCATGTGACAGCACAGTTCATTCTTCCTTTTCTAGTGAAGAAAGGGGGGAAAGCAGTCAAAATGTAGAGTACTGGATGAGGTGGGATGGATGGGAGAACTTGACTGGCCCTGAAACACTAATTTCCATTAAAGTAGATATTTTAAAGAGTTTCTTAGCTTTGGAGAGCTGCCAGTTTCCTTTCTCTTTTTAAATATTCATGAGGCACATGGATATAATACAGTGACAGTGTGGCCATCTAGATTAATAACTTCTCCTCTCTTCCTCAGCCTGGTACTTTACACTTTAAATTCTGCAGCTCTTCAGAGAAATAAAACCAGCTGTATTTGCAATCAGATCAGCAAAGGGGAAAGATTTTTTTCTGTCAGCTTGTTAATGAAACAAAAATTACTTGGTAGAAACAAAGCCATTGACCAACTGTTTTGGCAGGGCACCAGTTGTGAATTACCTTCTGATTCCAGAACCAGAATTACTAAAGAGGTGGAGAAGAATGGAATTGCCAAGTTGTTCTTACAATTTCCCCTTCACTCCCTGGGTGTCCCAGTTTGTCTGCAGCAGCACACTCTGTTCAGCAGCACCCACCTTAGCTGGAGGTGTTCAGTTTTTCAGGATGTAGTGTGGCATAACTAGCCTGAAGTTCTGCAGCCTGGATTATGTCATTTTCAAAATAAAGTCCTGAATCCTGTCTTTTTGTCATTACCAGCAAACAAAGATAACCTGCCTGAATTAACAGTGACTCAGAAGAACAAGCTGAAACACTTGACGATCGTAAGCCTGGCTTCCCGAATGAAGGTAAGGTGCGTGGGGTGTGACAGCTGTTGTCTCTTGGTTTTGTGGTAGAAAATGGCATCCATTCCAGAGCACTGAAGTTGTATCAGACTGGGTACTCACAAAAAAATCCTGTGCTGCTAAAGTACCTGTAGGGTACAGTGTTCTCTCCTGGTGCATTTGGGATACTAACTTAGTGGACTTCCATGGGGTCCACTACGTGTGGGGGATGTCTGAAGATTGGTCAGAAAGGTTTGGGAAACTTTGTATGGCTTTTTTCACTGCTGGAGATCGAGAATCATTCTTAAAAACACTGACTTCTTGTTCTAGAGAAAATTAAGCAGCACTCTTAAATTCTTCTACAATCCCACTTAGCTTTTTTCTTCTAATATGTGCTATACCAAAGCTTCAGGAATTACCAAAGTTGTGTCAGAATATTTCATAGCCTTGCAAGCATTTGTTCTGCCGTGATCAGTCACTGCTGCACCTCCAGGTCAAAAGTGTAGGATACAATAAACATTTGAGTCTTGACCTTCTGAGACTTAGCCATTCATTTTGGCTCTAGGACTGTTAACTTACTCTTGGTCTTGCTGTTTTTAGTGCATTCCCTATTCTGTGTTGCTGAAGGACCTGGATATGAGGAATCTGAGGGAGCTAGAAGATCTCATTATTGAAGCGGTTTATACAGATATTATCCAAGGGAAGTTGGACCAACGAAACCAGGTGTTAGAGGTGGATTTTTGTATCGGCAGAGACATTCAGAAGAAGGACATCAGTAACATCGTCAAAACACTTCAGGAATGGTGAGGCAGTCTCTCCACCCTCCTTGTTCCTTGTACATAGCTTGTCCTGTTTTTCCCCTCAGAGTTTGAAGTGCTGGCTCAATTTCACCATGTTCCATTAATCAGGAGTCTTGTGCTATAAGTAGGAGGAGGAGTCTGTTGGGCAAGTTTTCCAAGATCCCATCTGGGATTCAATTTGTATTATGTATCAAGCCAAACTGTACCACATTGTGAGCTTCTGCTCTCACTGTAGCTTTTACATGGCAGAACCCCAGTGAGGAGTCGAGGACGTTGCAGAAAGAGGTGCCAAACTGGACTCATGGTTCTGTGGTAGGAGCTGCTCCCCTTCGTGCTGCAACACTTGATAGTGAAGACAGAACTGTTACTTTTCAGCCTTTTTTACTGTGTTGAGACCTGTGTGGGTGAATTCTAGAGAATCTCAGCTCTTTGGATGGGATGTCTCTTCAAGTTTGAAGTTTCAGGTGGCTTTGTCTTCTCTTTGTCCCTGCAAATGCAGCCTGTCTGCAGCTGTAGTGGGACTGTGGTATTATCTCTTTGTATCTTTACCAGAAAGCTGGTTCTCATCTTTTTGTAGGATTCCCTTCCTGCCTAAATAAATTCCGCCATAGACTGTGGAGCCCATGGCAGGTCCTGAGCTGCCTGGGAATTGCTTCCTAGTTGCTATGGTAATGAGTGCACGAAAAGTAATTAAACTGCTGGGCAAATATGCTCTCCTGTGGTGGGGGCAGGTTTTTTGCTTCTCTGCTCCAACTCCCTCAGTCCCATCACGGTGGGAGGGCTCTGGCAGCTGCCAGGACCTTGCAGCATTGTTTGGAAGGTAACAGTGAAGCCACTGCCAATTCCCTTTTTGTCTTCTCCAGTTTTGAGTTCCGTGCCGAGTGCTCTTGTCATTTGAACACTTAACAGGCAGGAGGATTATCTCAATATTACTTTCTTCTTTAATTTTAAAGTTTTACATTTAAATAGTGTGTTGCATCCTGTTTAAGCTGTAATTCTGACTGAAAAGGAAGATGAAAGTGCATTGAACCTGCACTTACTCTTTGATGGTAAGAGTAACACAGACTCTAGAGAATGCTGAGAAATGCATTGAGTACACAGCAAAGCTTTTTCTTGCCAGCTTTTTGCAACTCTAAGCAGGAAGTGTAATTTTAATAATCTGTTAAACCATTAGATGAGCGTGACTTTTCAGATTGCCTGATTGAGCTGCTCCAGAGAGAACTTGTAAACATTGTTTGACACAGTTTGTATCTTGCAGGTGCGATGGTTGTGAAGCAGTTCTTTTAGGAATTGAGCAGCAAGTTCTTAGAGCCAACCAGTACAAAGAGAACCATCATCGAACTCAGCAGCAGGTAGAGTTGGAGGTAGGTACAGAGTCATCTCAGGCCTCTATGCTGTTGGATAAACGTTTGTTTGCTGAAGGAAATAATCTGTTAATGTCTGGTTGATGGTCACGGCTCTCAGAAGGCTAGCAATCATGCAAATCAGGTGTGGGGTAGGAAGAAAACACATCTGCTTCTGAGTGCTAGTAAGACCACAAACATCAAATTTGCCCACTCTGAGCAGATTGGAATTTTTTTTTATAAATTTAGGCTAGGTGACTGCACTAATTGTGGTTTCCTGTATTGATTCGTTAGGAAAACTGTGCTTTTACCACAGATCTTCGTTGCAATTCTGTTCCTTTCATATAAGTCAGGCAGGAAGTCAAAAACACTTCTCTGTTAAACCTGGAAGTGTAGTTAAAAATCGCTTGAGTCTCAATTGCTTTTACAAGAAGTGCCCGCGGCACCTGCCCCGGGGTGGGCCGGGCCCTGGCGCGCTCCCGCCGTTAGGTGGCAGCACGAGCCCGCGGTCCGGCCCGGCCCTGCGCCCGAACCTCGGCTACGGCCGCTGGGAAGGTGGGGATGGGCCTCCCGAGACCCTGCATCAGGGATTATGATCCCTGCAGGTTTATGTTTGCATCTGCTTGGCGACTTGATCGGCATCCATAGCACATTTGGTTCGCCAGATGCCTTTGGCTTGGAGTTGGGACACCTGACTCCCAAACGTTGGGGGTTTTTTTAAGGTTTGCTCAGTGTATTTGTGGTGAGCCCTACAGAATTCCAGGGGACAGAGGATGGTGGTTAGTGCTGTATCTCTCCTTTTCAGCTGGAGTAGCAGAAACATACTGCTGCTTCCCACAAAACCAATTTCTGTTCCTGCTTCTTAGCAAATACTTGTGTCTCAGATAGCCAACTAGCCCAAATGGCATTTTTTCCTTTTTGAGTTCTGTCCTGAGAGTAAATTTTTCTTTTGCTGTCTCCTTTGCCCTTCCTGCTTCTCGCCAACAGAATGGTAGGATGGCTCCCTTCTGCACCAAGGCAGTAGTAGGTCTCTCCAGCCAGACAGAAGGGTGGTACCATATTGTACCATTGTCTCTTAGGCAAAAAAGTAATCCCTAGTTATTCCAGACTGGAAATACTATTAGCTCTGTCTGTACGTGAGGATGTAACATTACCTTTATTCAACTCAAATGCAGAGCATGTTACTGCTGAGAGAGTCTTTTTTATAATCTCCAATCTTATACTCCAGGGGTTTTTCAGTATGTTTATGAACAGGGTGTCTGCTGTGAGGGGAGGAAGAAGCAGGTGCTGATTCACTGTCTCTTCTTGGCCAGGTCACAAACATAAAGAAAACATTAAAAGCTACAGCCTCGTCATCGGCACAGGAGATGGAACAGCAGCTGGTAGAGCGAGAGTGCCCTCCACACACAGAACAAAGGCAGCCCACAAAGAAGATGTCCAAAGTCAAAGGGCTGGTCTCCAGCCGTCACTAGAACATACCATCTATATGTCATTCAGTTAGGAATGACAGCAGGAGGAGCAAAAAGGGCCTGCGTCTCCTTTTTCAGTGGGTTCTGGGCCAGTCCCTTCCCGGCTGGCAAGTAAAAGCCCTGTTTGAATACAGCTCCCAGTTAGCAGCACCTGGCTAAGTTACACTGTGCAGCCCCTATGAGTTTTCAGGGTGTACCTGTTCTGGTCCTTTCAAGAGGGACTTTTAAAGAAAGGGACTAACCAAAAGGGGCAGGAAAAAACCAAAATATCTGTGGACCGTTTTGCTCCCTCCCAGCTAGTTTCATTGCTGCTTAACCTTGAGGAAGCTGCTATATTAAATCAGATCATGGGAGAGCTTCTATAGCAAGCATCTGAATCCCAGGGTTGAAGTGTGGCTACCAAAGCCAAGCTGGGAGCGAGGAAGCCATCAACACAGATCTTTTCATTCCCAAAGGGAGTGCAGGAAGGTTTCTAGGCCAGGAACTGCTTTACGTGGAAGTCTTCAGCCTTTCCGCTACCCCTGTCTATTTTAAACTGGGGTGAAATTCACACTACCTCGCTCTGTGAAGATGAGTTCCAGTGCTGGGCTGTTTACTTAACTGTCTGTTTACTGCCCTTACTAAGCCCTTTAATCTCTCACAGATTTAAAGCACTGTTCTGCATCTCTGAGGCATCAGTACAATAAGGAGGAAGCTCTTTCACACAGTCCTTGCAGGTGGTTAGGGGCATGCTAGAAACTGTTCCTCCTGAATGTGATGTGACCTCCCAGAGCTACTTGTGAGTTGTTTCCCCCACTGATTACCTTCAGAGGGTAATGCGTTCACTCTTCCTTGGATGCTGGCGACAGTGGGAGAGGAGCCTGTTTGGCATCAAGGCAGGCTGGTGGCCCAGGACCCACTGGCAGGGGTCGCAGCAGCATCCCCTTGCTGAAGCAATGGACTTGACTAGTTTTTCTGAATTTTGAACACTTTCAGGTTGTATTTTCCTCCCTTTTTTTTTTTTGGTTTTTGTACATTGTTGTGATTCTAAAGCATTTCAGCCTTTGTTTTGTGGGGGGTTTTTTATTTGTTACAAACTAACTTTGGGTGATTTGCACCTAGTGTGGCAAGGTATGGGGGTTTTTTTAAGGGGGAGGCATTGGAACAGCAATTCATAAAAAAGCACATTTTAGAAAAAAAATTAAAAATGCTGATTTAATGTCAGAGTCTGGAGTCTTGACTTTGAGGCTGTTTTAGGCTTGTTGTCCAATGGCACTTGTTCACTTGAGCATTTATTTGATTCTTGGTGTATGTTGACCAAAGGTCTGACTGATCTCCCTGATGCATCTTGGAGACAGGGAAGCTTTTTGTCAGTAGTTCATCTCTGTCCAGATTTGTGCAGTAGGATCTGTGGCAAAGCTGGTAGCTGAGCCATGTGTCCTGAGCTTTAACAGCTTTGATGCCTGGTTGTGGAAGGTTTGTAGTTGTGCTCTGTCTTAGGCCAGTCAGTTCCTTCCTTGGGGTCTAGCAGAGTGCTGCTTTGTAGTTTGGCCCCTGCATTTCACTTCTGTAAAGAGAAGCTCTTTCCCTGAGCAGGCAGGGGAGCTGTTTAAGCAGAGGACTGTGACAACGCTCCAGTCCTGCAGCCAGCTGTCACCTGCACTTGCTCGTGCAATGCACGTGCCTTCTTCTTATTGCTACCAGGACTCTTTGCCATCTGCATGTTTGCAGTCCTCAGTCACAGGACTTGATCACTTGTGAAAGTAAATCTCTCTCCTTTTCTTCTGCAGTGCAGGCACACCAGCTTTTAATCTGGAGAGGAAGATCTAAATACCCTCCCTCCAGCTTCCTCTGGGTCAAGTCCCAGAAACTTCTCATTCTGGTCAGGCTTCTGATTCTTTACCAGCTCTCTCTCTCCCTAGAAATGCAACAAGGATGTTAAGTGGATAAGCCCAGAGCACGAAGCCTTCACCAGTAACTTAAGGGAAGTGTTTCCCAAGCAGTGGCGGTATTAGCTCCTGTTTCAGCTTCTCCCAATGTTTAGCTGACAGCTTCTCAGGAGGTGCAGCTGAACCTTGTGTCCCCAAGTCCGTGTGATGGAGATAGACTGGGTTTGTTTCTGGCTTGCTGCATGGACAGCTGTAATGTGCTGGTCATCCAGTTCCATACTGGATTTGACTAGTGAGGAGAGGCTCTATGGTCCTCGTTCCTTTCAGTTTTTAGTATCAGTCCTGCAAAGAGGCAGGAGGAATACAAATGCCTTTGGGAATCGTTTTAGCTCCTCATCAAGCTGCAGTCTGGGGAAGTAGATGTGAATTTGGCACCTTTGGTGTTTATTCCCTGCCAGTTACAGGAGTCACATTTGCTGAAGCTTCTTTGGTGGTTGGAGGTTTGTGAGTTTGTTCTTGTGTTTTTGCTGTTCTCAAAGCCTGGGGTGAGGATCTTATTTATGCTTTGGTACGCGTAGCCTTTGATCAGCAAAGCAGCAAGGGAGGAAATAGCACTTTGAACAAAGAGCTGTCCCGTGTCTGACGGTGACAGAGGACGGAGAAGGGATTGCGGTATTGGAGGGGATAGAGCTGTTTGTGTGTTTGGCTTTCCCGGTGCACCAGCAAAGGGCTTGGTGCTGCAAAAGGAGGGGGAACGTCTGCAGTGAGCCCAGGCTGAGATGAGTCATTAACAAATGACATGCACAGAGTACCTGGGGGAGGCAAACAGCTCTGCAGCAGCTGGTTAATGAATCTGGCTTGAAGGAAAGAGTTAGAAGCTATTCCAGTAATGAAGCAGAAGGCAGACTTGTTAACGGGCAAGGATGCAGGAGGTGCTGTGCTGTTTGAGAAGGACAACAGATAAAGACTGTGCTGACTGCCTGTGACTACAGGAAGGGCAGCAACTCAGAGCAGAGTTGTGTGAATTAGAAGCTGGTGGGGGCTGAATTGTGGGCAGTTTGGAGTGGGGAGTGCCCAGGGAGCTGAACTGCTATGCGGACTAGAGGGAGGTGGAAGCAGAGGCAGATTTGATGCAAACTCCCATGGATTGCCTGTGCCTGCTGGAGGCAGCTAACACAGCTTGTCTGAGCACTGCTGGACACTGCTCCCTGGTGCAGGGCAAGCATCCTGCCCTGCTTTGGTTTATGGCAGCGATGGGATGCTCCAGCTGCAGCTCACTCCAAGATTGCAGCAGGACAGGCTTTGAGCTATTGAACTTCTGTTTGCCTTTTCCACCCAGAGGGAGAGAAAGTGGATGGAACTGCCTTCCCTCTGCTCTTCAGGGCTTTATTGTCTAGCTTTGTGTTCTGCAGCTCCACTTGTACTAGTGCTTGTTTAATATGGCATTGAGCACTGAGCTGGAAAATGGAAGAGAGGATCTCAGCTGATTGCAGTGCTGGTAAGCTGCCCTAGCCCTAAAGCTGTGCCTCGTGCTAACAAATGTCCCTGGCATTCCTGCCGTGACTCGGCTGCTACCAGCTAACATCAGGCAATTCTGGAACATGATGAAGCAGTACTGATGTCAGTCTTTTACAGAAAAAAAAGAGGTTTTGGGTTGAAATGTCTCCCTCTTTTACTTCCCTCCTCTCCTTCCTAGCTAAGTTGAATGGTAACTTATGTTGAGAACAGGACGGAAAATCAGTGATGCTGACAGATCCTTCTGTGTTCAGACTTGAGACCTGTCCTGCAATCAATCTTGTGCAGACCTAGGAAATTCCATGGGTGCTTGTGGAGCTGCTCTCAGGCTTGCAGATCTCTCTCTGTGGATCATGTAGAGGAGTAGGACCTGCAGAGCTGCTGTCCAGAGTGAAGCTGGGGAAAGTGAAGCTTTTGTTCCTTACAGAAGACAGTGGTGGAAAGAAATGGCCGTTTTCCCACCAGCCTTGCAAAGTGAATTTTTGCTGAACATCTTTCAGTTCCTGAAAGAATGGCAAAGGATACAGACCTCAGAGGGTGGGTTTGGTTTTAGTGTTCTTATCCTGTGAGGGCAAAATGCATTAGTCCATGGGTGCGAAGCAGACTTGGGCTTACTCATTGCAGGGAAGAGAGAAGAAATGCTGCCCTTACCTTTGATAGCTGTATTAGAACATAACAAATCATGTGGGTAAACCAGACTTTTCCTAAACTTTCAGTTCTGTACAGGTTTGTATGAGTTCAGCTAAGCTGGAAACCACACAAAGCCCACCCCTGCACAGTAAAACAGTCCAAGCTTGTGCATTTGTAGGGCTGTTGGTGCTAGGGTTTATTACTTTTCTATCTGAGCCTGTTGCAAACTGCAGTGCAGAAAAACAACCTTGCTCTTTATTATTCTAAATAATGGGGAAATGGAGAAATCTAAGAGCCTGCCCCACAAATACAGAGACCCAGCTAGCCAGATCACGGGCACCTGGTCACAAAGTTTCCTGTTGTTTTTTTTCCACACCGCTAAGTCCTCTATAACACCTGACCTAATGCTAGGGAACCAAAACCTCAGTCTGCATAGCATTTTTTTGTGTAGTCTGAGAGAGAGTAACCCAGCAGCATCAAGAAAGGTAAATTAAAATTTACAGAGATCCCAGTTCCTACTTGTAACCTCAACCTTGTATTCTTTATACGGAATTGTAGCCTGACAGTCTGATTGAATTTCTCGGCAGAGTTTTTAGAAATATGTCATTGTTTCACTCTGCTCCATGACGAAGGTCCGTGTCTCTCAGGGACTGTTGACATTTTGCTGATAGTTCCTCAAGTTTGGCCCTCCCACAGAGCTCCCAGAGGTAAGTGACTGTACTCTGTAAGGAGAGTGTGTGTTTACCCCCTCGTCTGGGCTGACCCTGCCTCTCAGTGTCCCCGTGGTGCCACTCCCCTCTCTGATTGGTCAGCCAGGCAAAGGAATGGGCAGAGCAGCACTTTGCTCCCTATTAATCCACAGGCATGGATGCCTCTTTGTACAGTGGGCACATCTCGTTACATACCCCACTGCAAATTGCCTGTGTGGTAGCTGTGACCACAGTTTTTTCTTGTTGATAAGAAAAGATGTCCCTGCTCTAGTGAATGTGCATACATACACGCTGGAAATTCCAGGCAGTAATGGGATGCCATAAGGTCGTTTAACAGTCTTGGAATATGTATTTCCCCAAAGAGCACAAAAGAATTTGTGCCGGTAGTCCTTGCTTGCTCTAATTCTAGGAGAATATGGGACACAGTTCCACATCTCCAGATCTCCAAAGAGCCTTTGGAATATCTGTATCATTAGGGTGTTTTTGAAATGCCCTAATCACACATGATACCTCTGTGTTTCTGGAAGAGCTGATTGTGGTGCATAAGCAAAGCCTCTCCATCAAGGATCAGCAGCCTCTTTGTGAGTATTGGGAGCTTGTCTGACCATAGGCTGTATTTTCATGGGTATGAGGTTTGGAAGTAGTGCTCTCTTGCCCTCCAAGATGTTGTTTATCTCGCCTGCCCTTGTGTTTCACTCACTGTCTCGTGATTAGCACAGTCCTAAGGCTGCCCTGTGCTGATGCAGTAAGTAATGTCTCGGTGTTTCATTGTCACCTTCGCAGCTGTTAGAGAGCACCAGTTCCTTCAGGATCACCTGCCAGCTGTGATGCTGTACCTTCTCTGAGATGACACCTCTCCTTGCTGGCAGACAAGCCAGGTGGGTAGGCATTGCTCCTCAGAGCTGTTCACATCTCAGGAGGCGCAGGCTGTAGCCTGGTTTAGCATAAAGGAAATCAAGGACAAGGACAGTGTTGTAAATAAGGGGCAAATCACAGAGCTGTGTCCTCTTCCAGCTCTGCTGCAGCTGCAGAGAGCAACCTTGGGCAGATCGGTTGCTCTGCAGCTGCATTTCCCAGGACAGCCTTGCTCCTGCTTGCTGACAGTGACAGGGGTTTGGTCTCCTGGCTGGGCACAGGTTGGTTGCTGATGGAGTTGAAGAAGATGCACGTGTGCAGTGGGGGGGGAAATCTTAAACCTTTTAAGCTTTTCCAGAAGTCATCTTCCTTTTAAGTAGCATACCCTTCTTTTCCTCTGATGCAGATAAGGTGGTCCATTGTGGGAATATGAGCCTGGAGTATTATGGGTAATATACCAGGTTAATTATGGAGGGGGCAGGAAAAATAGCCTGTGCAGTTTTCAACAATATCAAAGGGATGCTACCTAATGATTTTCCTATTAGCTCTTTTCCCAGCCTGCCAGAGTCGCTGCAGAAGTGTCATTTACAAAGGCAGTTTGCAACTCATTACCCTGGATTTTCACTATAGTTCTGCTCCAGAGAGCGTGGGCTTTTGCTGTGTGCCCCAGCCTAATGAATTGCCTGATTCGGTTAGTGCTGCCATCCCTCCTGACAAGGTTAGTTGCTGACTGACAGGAAGGGGCCTGAATTCAATTCCCTTCTTGTTTTCAACTCACGCTTGTGTCAAGTGCAGGCTCCCTCTGGAAGTTGCCCGGTGATCCCTTCCCTTTGTTTTTCTGCATTCTGAGGGAAGCAGCCCATGCTTGGAGAAGTCGTGGAGCAAGTGGCAGGGGTATGTGTGCTGCTGCCCCTGGCATTCCCTGCTGGATGCCTCAAGTCCCTTTCCAGATGGAAAATTCCTTTGCTCTCCTGCTCTGGGACTCTGGGCTTCTCTTTTTCTTCATTGCTTTGGGATTTGCTGTCGTCTGAGCTGGGCTTTGTAACCCTTCAGCAATAAGTACCTGAGAAAAGTTGCATGAATGGTGCCAGGGAAAAACATGCAATATGGGCTGGGGGAACAGAACTGATTTCCCACATATTAGAAGGCAACTGTGTCCCTGTTGTGAGAGCTCCAAGGTCTGCTCCAGCCTGTTTGGGCTTCAGCAGGCACTTGTACTACAGCACTGGAGGAAGCTCTTTGTCCTTTTTCACTAGAGAGCTGTGTGCTTTTTCAGGCTGGGGGCCTATGGCTCAACTCCTGCTAGGAATTGCTCTTGGAGAGGAGAAATCAAGGCTGTTCTTGTCATGTCACAAGTGTTCCCATTTGGAAGCCGAATTGGCTTCTGCTCATTCAGCTGGTGGTGCAGGAAACATGTAGGTCCCATGAGTGCTGCTTTGACCTGAATATGGACAGGGGACCCTGGGACTCCTGCCCCTCTCACTCCCAGGTGTATGTACACACCTCTGCTCAAGGCCATTGTCTGAGACTGTGGTTGAGATATCAGATGCCACCTCCTGAGGCTGCACCTTGCATCCAGAACAACTGTTGTTCAGTTACGCTGTCTGGACTGGGATGTGGCAGGGGAGTTTTCCAGGGCTGGCCATGGATCCTTTAAGGGGATGTTGTGAGGATCTGACCTAGCTGGCCCACAGGGGAGGCAGTGATGCAAGATGAATTTGTTTTTGCTGCACAAGATGCCTCCTTGCCTCGTGATTAGATTCCTGTGGCCCCTCTTTCTTGCTGCCCTTGTTTTCTACTGAGCCCCTGTCAGGGAGACCCAGTTCTGGCTGTTTCGGGTGATTGCTGTGCTCTAATGAGCCACTTCTGATTCCCATTCTGGCTTGTCCAGCGAACCAGGAAAGTGCTCATCAGTGCTCTGAGAACTGACCTGTGCTGGCAGTGCCACTCTCTGCCTGTCAGACCCACTGGTCTGGCTGTGCCACTCTGCCTGTCAGACCCACTGGTCTGGCTGTGCCACAGAGGGGCTGAGGTTGAGTGGATCTGAGCTTCCCAAGTGTTCTTTCACCCCTGAGTGCTGCCTTCACTCTTCACATCAGCTCACACCCCCACATGGGCATGATATTCCCACCCTGCTTGTGGGAATCCACATCCTGAGGGACAGGGTGGCTTATCCCTGGCCAGACCAGAATCTGCAAAGCAAGGAAACAAGCCGTTATCCTCTCCCTCTTCACCAGGAGCTCTAGCTCTGATTGCTCTTCTTCTGCCAAGCTAATGTCCTTTTGCCATACAGCTTTGTCCTTTTCCTTGGGCTTGCTCTTTCCCAGGAAGCCCAGTGGATGGAAGGGACCCATGCTGTGGGCTGTGCTTTTTCTCTTGGACAGTGCTGCTGCGGGGAAACAATCCAGACTTTACATGACCCCAGGCTGTCATCTCCGATCTCACAACCTTATCTCAGGTTCTGCCTCACTTAGGTGGTCAAATTGTGTGACTTGAATTCCTGAGACTGCGTCCCTGCTGCTGTGTTGAGGACAACCCCTCTGCCACCAGGGAGGTGGTTTTATTTCAGCTCTGGCTTGCAGCAAAAAGCCAAAACTGGAAGGGGCATTGTCCTCACCTTGGTCCCAGCCTGTTACTCCGTCATGGTCACTACTCTGGCTTCATGCGCAAGGACCAGGACTCTGGACGGGATCTGCAGCACCACCTTCTTACACCTCTGTTCAGACTTGGCTCTGCAAGGTCTGCACAGTAAGCGATTCCTTATTGTCCCTTAGGTTTGCTGGGTGACAGTGGAAAATTCCCTCTAATGGGCAACTCTTTCGGAGCTCCTGATACAGCCCCTCTTCCCTCTAAAGATGTGTGGAGCTGGTACGGTGACTTTCACAGGTGTATTTGCATTACAGAGCCCCGACAGTGGGTTGTCATTCCCTATGGGAGCTGCCACTTGCCCATCCTGCCTCCCTCCCTGCCAGGGTCTTGATTTTGTTCCCCATAGGCAACATCTTACGTGGTCCATCAGCTGCTGCTCTCCGTCCAGCTGGATTCTGTGGGCACTGCAAGGTGGGTACCTGTCTCTGACGGAGGCCATGCTCATGCGAGGTCAGAAACATCCCCTGCGCTCTCCTAACCTGATGATTGAGCTGTCGGGTGTCTGGATGAATCCTCTTGTTCTGTGCACCCCGTGTTCTGTCAGAGCTGGGGTGAGTCTGGCTGGAGGTTTCTATGGTTTCTTGGTGGTTGCTAAGGAAAAAGATCGCTTTGCCTCTGGGTCTTGGTGATTTTCTTTTTGCCCTGTCCTAGGCACCGGAGCCCAGCAGAACATAATGCTCGTTGTTTCCCAGCCCACTACAATGGCCAGGGCGTAATTTATGACTCCTGTCACGGCTGGGCAGGGCGCCTGCCACTCTTTTTTTTTTTCTAAGGCCTCTTTGAAGAATGAGACCAAAGAGCCTTCAAGCAGGAGTTTGCATGTTTACTGCACTCCCCGCCCCCTTGCTTGCTGTTTCCTTTAGAGCTCCAAGTCATCTTAACGATTTATTTCATGCACTTTACATAGCAAGAAGCTGTAGCAACAGCTGTGTCCATGAATCCTTACCAGGCAGCTCTCGGTATATTTTGGTCTGTCTACATATTGTCCCTGGCTCAGTTAAATAAATCTCTGCTGGAGGAAGGGACTTTACAGCTTAGTGGCAAAGGGCTGGAGAATGGGAATATCAGCAAGACACTTAGTGGGCTCCTGGATCCTGGAATAGCAGTGCCTCCGGCACAAAGCTCTGCCCCCACCAGAGCAGCCAGGGGCCAGATCCAGCGCGGGCTCTTTGTTGCTGTCAGCAGGGACGGCGTCTCCATCCGGCACCAGGGATAGAACTGTAGTTACGGGCTGAAACTTGGACTGGAAGCAGTTAAAGCCCGTCTAGGCCAGATGCTGCCCTTGTCACACTGCTGTCGATCCAGGGCTCAGCTGTTAACCATGGTGGGCTCAGTTTCACGGGTGCCATTCGGGATGGATGTGCTGCCCAAGGCTGTGTGCTCTCGCAGGGAGCTCCGCTGGGGTCTGCCGAGTCTTGCAGTGCCGGGCAGGATTCGGTCCATCAGAGCATCACAGGATTGGGCACAAGTTTACTTTTGCATATGGGATCAAAGCTTAAAATATCAGCTGGCCTTTCTCTCACTCCTGCCTTTTCTAAAACATCTGAACAATTTCTTCTTTAGCTCTTGTTAAAATCAATCAATCTGACATCTAAATTGTATGTGAATTTGATAAATAAAGACAGGTTACAAAATGCCACACGGAATGATTTTTTTTTAAAGTTTTTCAACTACTTAGGACAAAAAACGTTACAATGCTTGACTTTTCATTTAGTTACATAAATAATTTTTTTATAAATATCTCTTTATAAACAATATATAAATAGCTTTACAACATAAATACATTTATGCATGACATGAATTTACAAACAGCAACGTTATACAGCTGGCTTCATCAGTCTCTTGGAAAAGCACTGTCCCTTGTCTCGGTGAGTGTTTGTATATATAATATATATAAGATAGAGAGCACTTGTTAAAAAAATAACAAAACCAAAACAGCTGGTGCCATGACTCCTCGTACCAAAAAGAAAAACACAGCCACATCTTTTGTCCATTCCAAGGGGGTCTCTGCTCTTCTAGGTGTTGCCTGGGGGATGGCCGTGCCTGGCCGCACATGGTAGGAGAAAGTGGACTACGGATTCAAAGCCCTGCGAGGAACAAGAACAAAGTGCCTGTTAGTACTTGCCATACAGCACCCCTTACCCATACCCAGCCAAAACCCCTGCCAAAGTAACCCGGGCCTGGGGCTGGGGGATGCTGAACTCAGCAGAAGCCGTCCCTGAGCTTTTTTGCTTGTGCTAAAACAAGGAAGAGGTGCACCCTTTGCTTTCTGGCTGGTGTTTAGGGGAGAGGCTTAGGGAAGCTGCTGCTCCTCCTGCCCCTATGTCTATTGGAGTTTTTTTCCTGTCCTGATGAGTTTAGTGAGAGCGAATGGGTGTAAGCTGCCTGCGTGGGGGTATGTGTGTGCTTCTTGGAGCCCTGAGCTGGCAATACTTGGCAATATTGAGGAGCCTCTACATGAGGGAAGAGAGAAAGAGCACCCATCTCTCCAGGACAGGACATAGACCAGCAATGGCATCCTGTGGGCACCTTGGAGCCCTGCTATTGCCATCACTCTGCAGAGCAGCAGGATGCTGGATCCAGTCCCCTCTGTGCCCAGTTATGTTACTGCAGGGCCGGGCACGTCCCGGTGAGTGGGGCAGTGCTGTGCCACGTGAAGAAGAGCAAGTGGCCTGCGCTGCGGCGGGTGAGTGCTTCCTGAAGTGTGAGTTCATCTGTGTGTGTGCTGCTGGCAGGGCCAAGCCAGAACAGTGCCTCACTGTCCCCAGCACCCTCAGAGAGACCTGGGAGGGGAGGCACTGCCATGTCTTTCCCAAACCCATCATTTTGGGGAAGTTACACTCCTTTGCCCATTGGTTGCTAAGCAGTGACTGTAAAGCACCGTGGGACGAACTTCTCCCAGCTTCCCGTAACTTGCTCGGATGCAAAGCTGCAGTGAGGAAAGTGCTACTCTTGGCTGTCACCACACCTAGAAGACACCTGGGGAACTTGCGTGTTGTTTTTTCCTTAAATTAAAAGCACTGGAGCATGGCTGACGGGAGCTTCACTAACCCTCCCACTGCAGGCACACAGGGGCTACCCTGCCCTCCCAACACCTATCCATAGGTCACCTATGTGTGTCAAGCACAGGGGGCAACTGGGAACATGTGGCTGCACAGGAGCTTCTCCTGTATCCTCCTCCGAGCCTACGGGTCTAGCTCAAATTAGGGGGAATCCAGTTGGAGCTGCTGCGGGAGCAGCTGGGGTCTCTGATCCTTCTGCAGGGAAAAGCAGCAGGAGGGTCGGTGGATTCCAGACGGGAATGCAATTAAGGCCAACCTTGGGGTCCTCCTCTTTGCCCGCCTGCAATTCCGGGGTTGCGAGGCTCAGCGGGATGACCCCCTGCGGCCCCGCCCGCCGGCATCTCGCGTTCGCAGGGCAGCGCATCCTCCGCATCCCCCGCGGTACTGGAGCGCAGCCCCCCGGCCCCATCCCGGCCCCATGCCGGCGTGTCACGGCTGCGCACTCACCGCCAGGGGTCCCTCAGCATCCGAGGCCGCTCATGGTGCCGATGCGATCCAGCTTGAGCCCGAAGCAGCCCTTGCCCAGGCCCTTCTTGTGNNNNGCTGCCGCTGCCGCCGCCGCCGCCGCCGCCGCCGCCGACCCGCGGGAGGCCTGTAGGGAGGAGAGGGTCAGAGCGCCGCCGTCCCCAGCGATCCCCATCAGTGTTGGGGACTCCCCTGTAAGGAACGCGCAGCGGGGTCGGTGTATCCCCCCTGCGATGCAAACTCGCGACTGGGTCTGTGCCCGGCAGTGCAGTTCATAACCCCGCGGCTGTGCCCGTGGCATCTTCGCCCCTCCTTAAATCTGTGCTTCCTTCCTTGAGGTCAGAGCATCCCCCTGAGCCACACCATAGCGGTGTCTTCCTGCCCCCGTCACTGCAGATCCCGCACTGCCCCTCCAAAGGGCTGGTGGTGCTGCACCCCCCAGCTGTGCTTCTGTCACTATCCTGCCGTCCCATCTCGTCCCGTCCTCCCCCCCACCATAAGATGAAGGCGCCTGAAAGCTGGCAGGTCCTTTCCTTATAGACCCCTTCGGTCACTGCCTCCCTCACCAGTTTAGTCCTATCCCTCTTCATATTATGGGAAGGGGTCCTGCCCCACAGCTCCCCCTGCACCCCTGCCTTGCAGAGTGTCCCCGCTTGCAGAGGTTCCCCCTTCCTGCTGCTCCCTCCCCTAGTTAATATTCTCTGTGTCCTCCGAGTCCTCCAAGTCTGACCCACAATTAGGGGGACACACCTCCTTCCTTACTGTCCCCCCCGTCTCCCAGGCCTCCCGTCTCTCTCCCTGCTCAGAGCTGCTGCCCACCAAGCCCTGGAAATGTTCATCCTGATTCATCTTTCCAACACCCCCCTGTATCAACTTTTTTTCTGCAGCCTGCACCCCAGTTCCTTACAGGAACACCACCGCTCCTATCCCGCTGCTGTCCTGGGGCACTCGTCAGACCGTGTCCCCATCTCTGTGCCCAGACCTTGGGGCAGTGCCACCCAGTGTCGGTGGCCTCGGGCACATCCCTCCTCCTCAGCATCTCGGGACAGCCAAGTCCCTGGGACACTCTCGTTTGGGGCGCCCCTTCCCCGCGGGACACCCGGGGAAGGGGCACACACCTCCGTGCCCCTGCCTGGCCTGTTCGGTCAGGACTGCCCGGAGGGCTCCGGTCTCGCACTCTGTCCCACCGTGCACCTGCTGCCTGCCCCGCTCCGGCTCTGCTCCCCCTTCCCCCGTGACCGGCACAGAGGAGTTCCCAGAGTGACTCTGGGGAGCAGACTGCCACCCTCCCCTGCCCTGATCCCGCGGGGACGGGGCACACCGTGTCCCACTCCAGCCTCTGGTTTGGGGCTGATGTCCCCGGACGTTCGGGACAGCCTGGAGAAGCAGGGAGTCCCTCTTGCAGTCAAACAGCCCATGAGGAAAGAAGAACCCCTCTCTGCACTGAATCTGGCCCCCCACAGTCACCCCACGTCTCCCCCTGTGCCGTTAGGACTCTGAGCGGGACCGGGAGAGGAGGAAGAGCCGGAGAAAGCTCCAGGCGTACCTTCTGTGGGAGCTGAGACGCCGGCTTCGCCTCCAGCCTGACGGAGAGCAGCGCGAGTAAAAGTCCACCAGCCAGCAAGGGTGAGATCTGCATCCTGCGGGGCCGAGCGGGAGGGGGGCCGGGGGGCAGCGGGGAGCCGAGGGCAGCCCCGGGAAGAGGACGGGACAGACGGGAGTCAAAGTTCAGAGCGGAGCCCCGAGGTCCCTCCTGCCGCCTGCGAAGTGCCGAGCTAGTGAACTTGGGCTGCTTTCTGCTTCATTCATTTTATAACCCAACCTGCTCGGTGATGTCATCTAAATACCCAGGTCCAACCCGGTCGGCACTCCACAATAGCAGGAATTTAAAAGGGGGGGTGGTGGTGTCCCATCTCCCCTGGCAGTAACAAATGACACAAGACAACCAGCTCCGGGAGCTGGAGAGCCGAAAGGGAAAGCGGGGGGCATTTGGCTGGATGCCTCCACCCTCCCCCAAACGCCCCCGGACCCCCTGCAAGCTGCCTGCCCTCTCCTTGCCGGCTGCCCCACGGCCCCTCCGCTCCCCGCACGGCCCTGCTGACCTCCCGCGGAAGAACACGGGCCAGGCAAGAGGGGTGGTCCCGGTGCAGGATTAATCCCGAAAGACAGGAACGAGCGGAAAAAGCACCTTTTTCCCCCCCACATCCAAGATTAAATCAGAAACTGTGCCTCCCAGGTCCCTGCTGGCAGGAGCAGGGCCACTGCTCTCCGTGACAGAGATGCTGGGGACACAAAGGGATGGAGGGGGTAGCGGTGCTTCTTGAGGGCACCTAAGTGGGTCTCTCGGCTCGGGGGGTGACCTGTTCTCTCTGTTTTTGGGAGGATCTGGATCGTATCCCTGGCCCTGGATGGGGCTTTTCAAGCACCCCGGAGATGTCCTCTTCAGGGCAGTCAGTGCCACACGGTCCCTTCTGGGGACAGGACCTCACTGGCTGACCCACCGCAGGGCTGGGCAGCCTGGCCTCCTCTGAGCTGCTCCCGGAGCTAGAGGGCACAGGAGAAAGATGTGATCCCGGGATTAACCCCAGTGGATCACAGAGCCTCTGAGGAGGCCCCTTGCCCTCAGCCTTCCCCTTCACTGGGCAGGGCAGGATTTGTGCCTCTGCTGCTGCTGAGGTTGGCACTGGGCAGCTCTGGAGCTCTGCTGGCTTTTTGCTGATGGAGCTGAGCACTGTCCCTGGCCCTCTGTCCGGGGGGGACGCTCTTATTGGCATGAGGCCAGAGGAAAGACACCCCTTGCTTTGCAGAAGCATGCAGGGCTGGATTGCATTAGGCCAGCTTTGCACCCCAAATCTGTTCCCTGAGACCAGGGAAACCTTCTCTGCTCTTCCCCCTGTCCCTGGGGTCCGTTCCAGTCTGGTCCTTTCCTCCTGGTCTGTATCCTGGTCTTTCTGGGCTCTGCTGCTCTACAGATCCCTGGGGATCTGCCCCTGCTGGAGGACCATGGCTCTTTGGGGGTCCATAGTATCCCTGCTGAGGAGCAGGGAGATGTTTCCTCCTCCACAGCCCGGGCTACTGGGCACGGGACACTTCAAAGGAGATTGGCTTTTCAGCTCCATGTGAACGGGAGCTGGAAGGAGAAGGTCTCGGTGTTTTTTTCCATTGTGCCTGCCAGGTGGAGACAACTTGGACTTTTTTGAGTGTGAAGCTGTGCTTGGGCATTTGTCTGCGTGCAGGCAGAGTGAAGTGATGGAGTTGGGATTAGAGCCGACCCCGGGTGCCAGAGAGCCGTGGGTGCAGGCAAGGAGCAGAGAGAGGCCCCTTCTCTTGGGGTTCAGCCCTTGTCCCACACAAAGTGTAGCTGGAATGTGACATCCAGCCTCTCTAGGGTGCAAGGAATGGGGGGCTCTGCACCACTATCCCCACCAGCAAGGCTTCTACAGGGGAAAGGGGAGCAGCAGGCAGCTGAGTCCTGGCTCTCCACACCCTGGGGATGTCGGGGTTCCTGAGGCCACCAGCAGTTCAGCAGCCCCCACAGAATCCTGCCATCACCGTCCTGGTTGTGCTGGCTCCTGCCCTGATGCTGTGGGCAGCCTGCCCCGTGGCTTCTCCCGGGGGACCCGGGATGGGGAAGGAGACGAGGCAGATGGCTGTGGAGAAATGCCACGGTGTGGGCAGGAAGGGCCGCCTCGCTTGCCACCAGCCCCCCTCGCACGCTGCAGCTGGTGGGGTCGGCACCGGGGCTGCTCCAGCAGCCCCTCGCCCCAGCGGATTAGAGCATCGCCACAAATGCCACAACGCGGCCAGGTCTCAGCCAGTGCCTACCCGCAGGAGGCTCGTCCCTGCCCTCGGCTCTCACTAGCGTGGTTTTCATTAGTGTGTTTTCTTTGTCACACTGTGCAGAGCCTCGGGTTTGAGGGGGGGAAAGGGGGGGCCGTGCTTTATAAATCCAATTAGCCTTGTTATTCAAATCACTCTGCCGAAGTCAGAGCCGGGCGCACACAAAGCCTTAACTCAAACCAGATCGGATCCGTCGGGGTGGCAAAAGCTCAGAGCGGGGAGCAGAGGTGTGCAGGAAGGGGTTAAGAGTGTGAAACCCTTTTGCTTGGCGGGGCGGGGGCCTGGAAGCTTTTAACCCTTAAAGGGATGGGCCTTCATTAGTCCATAGCCCTGTGGGACGATCACCCAGGATGAGAACTGGCAGACTCGGGGCATGTGTGAAAAATGAGAAGCAGAGAGAGAGGGTTGGGCTCACAGGGGTCTTCCCCAGGTGCTGGAGAGCAAAGAGGATCCTGCACAGCTGCACAAGGAGGGATGAAGACCTGTGGGGTGGGCTGGAGGGGGTGACACCACTCCCCATCGTGTCCAGGGGCCCAAAGAGAGCTGGGGGAGAGAGGGACTCCAGGGCTGGCCTGCCCTTGAGGAATACCAGTGTCAAACCTGGGATTATGGGGGATAGGCTGCTGTGGGGATAAGAACGGGGAGATGCTGCTGAATCTTGGTGAAGTGGGGTGAGCCCTGAGAAGGGCAGCTTTCGGTGCGTAGGGAGTGGGGAAGGGAGCAGAGAGTGTGTGAGAGAGGGCACACACCCCCTGCCTGAGGATGGAGAGCGATTCATCACTGTGTGACCAGTGCCAGCATGATTTGGAGAGTGGGAGGAGATGGGTCATGGGGATATGTGTGACAGCAGCAACGGGTGTTCCGGCCCCATCACAAGGAGGGGGCGAGCGATGCCTGCGGGTGAGGCTGCATCCTGCCAGGCAGCACTGGCTCTCCTGGCTGAAATTCGGAGCCAGGTTCCAGGCACCTTCCAGAGGATGATGTCCAGAAGGTTCACAGGATAGAAATGTGGAGTCGAGTCTGAAGTAAGCTGCTACTGTAGCAGTGAACAGCCAGTGATCCATCCCCTTTTTCTTCAACTCACTTATCCTTAGGGAGCATGTTTCTTATTGATTTGGGAAATCACTGGCCAGATCTATGTCTCTTCTGCTGCCTTGGGCCAGGAGAGCATCTCCTGACCAAGAGACAGATAACCCTAGGATGAGGATTTTCAGCTGATGCCATGTGAAAGCCAATCATCCCCTTGCAAAAAGAGACATCAGAAGGCTGAGTGCATGTGATGGTGATGCCAGAGTGGCTGGTGCTTTCCCATAGCCAGCGGCCAACCCCAGGAGATGTTGGTTAAGAACCATCCCGGGTGGTGGGATGGAGGAGGTACAAGGATGGAGCAGCTACAAGGATAAGGGAATCACTTGCCCTCCAGTGCAGCCACTAACTACCCAGGAATATGATGTGTGCTGTGTTCACCAAGAGAATGTCGCCAAGGCTTTGATGTGCCTGAACAGGAGTTTTTTACAGTTGGTTTTCATTTTTTTACAGGTTTTAGAGTACCTCTCTGGGAGTCTGATGATAGCCAGCTCAGTGAGAAGGAGTTTGGAGAGAGATTTCAGTTTTGATTATTGGGATGGATGAGCAGCCTCTGGTGCATGCAGTAGCAGGGGACCATCTGGTCCCACCTCTGTGGCAGGATGAAGCAGGTGATGGGCCTCCTGAGGATGCTTTGAAGAAAGCTTTTCTGGGGAATAACTCTGTAGCCCCTGAGGAAGGAGCACTGCCTGGCAGCTCAGACCGGCTGCTACCAGTCCCCAGCCCTGGCAGCCACCAGGTTGTCATGGGGATGGGGTGGCTCCACACACTGGGGTGTGATGCTCCTGGGGTGCTGTCTGAAATACTGATGGAGATTTTGGCCTGTTTGAACACCCCTGGTGTTTGTTTCGGATGCTGCTGCTGAATGAGGCATTACAGGAAACACTACGTGATTTTGCACTTTCCCCTGTCTCTTTTGGGTCTGGAAGAGGGCTCTGGATACAGGCATGGCCAATATCCCCTCTTCCCAAACTAGGACTGTGATGGGGAGGCACCTCACAGAGCTGCGCTGACGGGGCAGGCAAGGATGAGGCTGCATGTGCTGCCAGGGCACAGAGACCAAGAGGGCCTGTCTGTCCCCTCCCAAAACCTCTCAGAGTGGAAATGCTGAGGAGAAGAGGACAAGTCCTGGGCCTCGAGACTCACAGGTCTTTGCTAGTGAAGTGCTGATATCCTGACAAGCACTGTGTGTTTTTCCCTCAGGGCTTTGCCTTTTGGGATTTGCCATTTCCCTTGGGCTTCCTAGGATGCTCCAGCCTCCTCCTGACATTCTGGGTGTTTTTCCCAGGTTTACAATGGGATATCTGTGCTCGGGAGCTGGGATGCCTCACTGCTCTGGTGGGAGCAGGAACACAATGTCTCAGGGTTTTGCTGAATGTCAATAAAATGAAGCAATTCTAACGCACGGGTGAGTCCACACCATGAGCCTCCCTCTGCATCAGTCCTCAGAGGATATGAATTACATTGCCTCCAGCTCCCAGCAGCCTCAGCTCTGCAGCTGATGTAGGGGCAGCTTGTTGGGATTTTCCAAGCTAAATTCCACAGTTGTCTTTGTCCTCCTTTTTTCAGATGCCTTCCCCCCACAAATAGGGGCCTGGCAGTGTTTTACCACAGCTTGGGGGTCCCAACATCATCCCAGGCTTGTTTGCTTTGGCGCTGAGCATCCCTTTGGGAACAGGAACTGCCCAAAGGGGTGGCAGCCCAGAAAGGCCAAAGGATGAGTTATTGACACATTTGTCCCTGCAGGGAGCTATGCCTTGTGCAGATCCTGAGAAGGGATCCAACAGGCCGGTGGGGATGGACCCCCAGCCTGTATCCAGGGGATCTCCATCACAGTAGTGGAGCTGGATGCCAGCACTGCCTCGGGGGGATGAATGTCTGTGCCCTCCTGTGCTACGTGCACACCCTGGCCTGGCGAGCAGGTCCTCACTAGCCCACAAGAGCAGCACACGTCCCGGCTTGGCAGGAGCCTCTCCCACCTGGCTTGGCTGTGCAAACCCCAGTCATCCTCAAGAAAGCCGTCAGCAGCACCTCCCTTGCAGCCCCCCTGCCAGACACAAACACCCTCCAGCTCCTCTGAACTGGCTTCCTGGGAACCCACTCCAGGTGGTGGGAAGTCCCTTTTGGCATTGGTCCTTCAGGGCAAAACTTTTGGGCTTCTGGAGTGTCTCCCTGGAGCATCCTGGATGTGTGAAACCCCAGGGGAGTGCTGAGATGCAGAGAGCCAAATATGTGCTGGTCTTGGCAGTGCTGGTGGTCAAGCCTTTGACTTCCTAACAGGAAATGATCCCACTGTGATCCCACTGAAGCCAAATTTGGGCTTTTTCTCCCTTTTTTTCTTCTTGGGAGGGAGTCTGGCTATCCCCCACAGGAGAGTTTATGCAGGTGCCAGGCTGAGGAGTGCTGAACGACCCTGGCTGGGCCAAGGGGGCTGGCATGGGAAGAGGAAGATTTCAGCACCACGAATGAAATCTGTGGCACAGCCTTGTGGAGCAGATAAGGGTCCGGCTGGGTTTTGGCCATGCCTGGGAACAGCTGGGGTGGCTGCTCCTGTGGCCTGGGAGCGCTGCCGGCTGCAGGGGGTCACGGTGCCCCCGCTGCTACCCCACGGCAGCCGCTGTGGACGTGCAGGGCTCCACAGCCCTAACCTTTAGCAACCAGACAGAATAACAATGCCGGCCTGCTGGGGCATAATGGCCGGTGTTTGCTTGAGATACAAAGGCACCGAGCTTTCACATGAGGTAATACTGATAAGTTACACTCTCATTCAGCACCCAGCCTGCTCAGACTCAGCGGGGCCGGAGGCAGCCCCTGCCTGCCCTCACTGAGCTGCCGGGACGTGCCCACCGACCCCTCGGCCCATGGTCCCCACTGGAGCACTGCCCTCCCTTGGCCTTGGCGTGCTGTCCCCACGCGTCACCCATCTCCAAAGTGGCCCCCATGGGGGCTGTTTCAATCTCAAACTGGTATGTGGAGCAGGAGATGCAGGGGCGGCGATGAGGGCTTGTGGGGTGACTCCCTACCCCTGGGACTGCAGAGCAGTGTGGTTACTTAGTTCCTGCCTTTCTGGAAAGTACCTTTTCCACCTCCCTGGGAGCATTAGAAGGGGTTTGAAGTCACTGCACATCCCTTGCCCCATATGCCCTGACCCCCTCTGTCCCTCGGCCCTGCTGCCCACAAGCTCAGTAAGCGCAGGGCAGCTCCTTTCCCAAGTTTCCTAATGAGACCTGTGGAGCTTTCGTGTCATCCATAGCCAGTTTGAGCACCCTTGGGAGGCTCAATCCTCCTACTGGCAGGGCCAGAGGGTGCACGAAAACTGAGGGATATGTTATAAAGGAGACTTGGCCATATCAACAGGCAGAACTGCTGAGGAAGAGACTTTAAGGTATCCAAAAGACAAATCCAGGTGACCTCAATTAAATCAGTTGCAATGCACTAACCCTGCTCCTACCCTGGCTCCCCACCTCCCTTCTCCACTGCCTCCTTCACCTGCTTCTTGTCTGCCTGTCCCTGTTTGCTGGGGTCTAGTTCTCTCTTCCTTTACTGGACAAACAAAGCCAAGCCAGACTTTGCCCCCTGCCTGGGGCGAGTTGCAGACGTTCCTCCAGGCAATGAAGGAGATGGGAACCCATCAGTCCTGATCTTGG
This sequence comes from Dryoscopus gambensis, assembly GCA_013389985.1. Taxonomy (NCBI): domain Eukaryota; kingdom Metazoa; phylum Chordata; class Aves; order Passeriformes; family Malaconotidae; genus Dryoscopus; species Dryoscopus gambensis. Next base: position 90,438 of record WEIT01037945.1, read on the forward strand.
GTGGCATGTTTCCCAACCAGAGGTATGGAGGGCTCAGGAGAAGACTGGAGAAGCTGAAGGACAGGTGGGGCAAGACCACATGTGTTGTGACACAGTAGATGGTATCTGCTGTGGAGAGAGATGGTTTTTAGCTTATTTATGGTAATAAATCTGTCACGCTTCCCTTTATCCTCCCTGAGCATGGCTTGTGTCCTCTGGTCAAGTGCCCAGATGACTCCCAGTGCCTGAGAGATGTCAAAAGGAGACAGAATCTAGCCTAATGCTGGGTGCTGCTGCTGCAATTGAGATATTTCCTGGGGGCCTCAGAGGCTCCAGAGCGAACTTGCAGACCCACTTTGCCTTTGAGCACATCCTTGTGCCATGTGGGTCTCTCCTGCAGACAGCAGCAGGGAGGCAGAAGCAGAGCACCCTGCTGCCCTCCACGCCCCTGTCATGGCCTGCAACCTGAAATATTGTGAGGGGTGACATTTGGACTTTCAGGGGTGGCATCTCCATGTGCAGCGTCATTTCACGCCAGGTGGGATGCAGGAAGCAGATGGAGGTGTCAGAGGAACTGTTCTGCTCCCATCCAGGATTCCCCTTGTTGAGTCATCTCGAGGTGGCTCCAGCCCCTTGGCCAGTCACTCCTGATTAACACTGATGTAAACGAGCGCCGGGCGGGCCCACAGTGCTCCCTGAAACCACAGGCAGAGGAGCCAAAGCCTTCGTAAGCAGGGAGCTCCCAGCCAAGGAGCCATGTGGTGCTCTCACCTCGGCCGAGGTGCTGCAACACGTTCCAGCCTCCAAGTCGGGAAGCAGCTACCAGTTACTGCCCGAGGGAAGATGGTGAGATAATCCCATGCTGTGGGAAAGCAAGCCAGGGCACCAGGCTGGGCTTGCTGCTACAGGACCCCAGGAAATGAGAGCGCAGGGGAAAAATCTGCCCAGGGACCTTTCCCTTTTAGAAAGCCCATGAGTTGCCATGGAGGGTCATGGAAGCAGCAGTGAGGCAATGGCTCCCTTCTGTTCAGCAGCCACGAGGATGGTGTGGATGGAAGACGGAGCCAAAGGTGAGACTGAAGCAGTCCAGCCTGTTCCTGGGAGGGATTGTGTTTGAGATCCTGCATGAGGCACCAGCTCGTTGTGATGTTTGCATGTGACCTCTTCCAAAGGGCGTGAAGGATGGGCATGCAGCTGGTCCCAGCCACTCAGGATCTGCTGTGTGCCCATGGGGCACTGGGAGGGAGACATGGATTTGCTGTGATTCTCATTTGTCTGGGCCAATGATGGGGTAGAGCAAAAGAGGGCACAAACACAGGCCCTGTCCCATGGAGCAGACCAGATTTCCAAATCCCTGGCTGCTACCAGGAGAGCAGGGCTGAGAAATGCTCTGCTGATCTTCCGGAGATCACGGCCCCTTGTGCAGCAGGGCCCCAGGTGAAGGCAGGAGGTGAGGGTGACAGAGGCATCCAGCCATGGAGCCGTATCTTTCTTGCCATGCCTGATATCACTGCAAACCACAGGTCCCAGTGCCGGCAGCAGCACTAACGAACACCAAATCCACCCCATTTGCTCCCCCGTCTGTGGAAGGACAGGGCACACTGAGGCCACTGCAGCTGGTGGCACTGCCTGGTGCAGAGAGCAGTCTGGCCAAGCTCCCGGCTCAGCTTCATCCCCACTGGAGTGAAGAAGAGCAGAGACTCAGCGATGTGGAGAGGAGCTGCTGCTCCCCCCTGGCTGGCACAGGAAGGGGGGCAGTGGGGCTGGAAGTCCCCAGGTTCTCCCGCCTCATCCCTGCTTTCCTCCGTGCAGCAAGGGCAGCCTGAATGGATGGCACAGGTCAGCCCTGAACCTCTGGGGATGTGCCGCCATCCTGCCTTCACAGAGGAGGTGCCAACCACCTTGCTTTATCAGCAGCTGGGAGAGCAGGAGGAAGCAGGGGAGGACACATCCTCCCTCTGACAGGGTGATCCCATGCAGCCACGCTACCCCTGGGGCCAGCTCCAGCAGAAACAATGTTCCCCCTCTGTCTTTGGGTCCCGGGGGAGCAGCTGCTGTGTGACTGGTGGCCCTGCTCACACAGAGGATGGCTTCTTGCTTCCTCTAGGCCAGCATGGGGCAACTCGCTGCCTCCCAGCCATGCCAGGGCAGAGCTGAGTCCTCGCTCTCCTCCTTGAGGTGGCCAGAGCTGCCAGGGTGGGGCAGCTGATGAGCTGGCATCAGTGCCAGCAGATCGTGGGCAGAGGCTGCTGGCTCTGCATGGTTCATGCAAACCAGACACTGCCTTTGCTGGTGGCATCCTGGCACTGGGGCAGATGTGACTGTCCTGGTGCAGGCAGGTCTGTGCTTGCTGCCCTTGGTCCACAGCAAAAGCCTGGTACTTTCTTAGGGCAGCTCCCTCGACCCACCCGAGGGCTGGAGCTGGAGTGGTCTGGGCTTGCCACGGCTTCCTGGAAGCTCAGCAGCGCTGGCTGTGAGAATGGCTGAGGGGCCAGGTTGTGTTTAGGAGCCACAGGTCATGCTGCACCCTGAGCAGATGTGGCCTCATGGCCTTTAGAGGTGACTGACCAGGCAACAGGGACACTGATCTGCAGGATGAAGAATAAGGACCATGGGGCTGGCATCTTCCCCATCCTAAGTGAAGGGGCAGCATGAATGCCTGCTCAGATGTTCCTGCCAACATGACAGCTGAAAAGAGCTTTTCCCCATCAGAACCCTGCATGGAGACGCCACCTCAGGTCCCTTTGGACCCTTCCGCCACCTGCCGAGGGGATGCTCCAGGCAGACAGCTCAAATGGGGTTGACTGGCGGTGCCATGAGGCCATTTATTACTCTCCAAATTTTCTTCTGGTTGAAATTCTTTGGCAAACCGAGCCTGAGTTTGCAGGTAACATTAAGGTGACCAAACCACAGATTCTCAGTTAGCCAGAGCATGGGTCTGACTGCTATAAAGCCTTGTGAGAGATCTGTGGTCACAGAAAGAGGTGGAAATAAAAGTGCCAGCTCTTGCCTCTGGTCTCATGCTTTAATGTCACCCTCAGATCCATAGGCTCTGACTTATCGTGGAGGTCAGGGCACTGCTGCTCAGCACCAAGGTTGGTTACTCCTTGGATGCTGTCGCGTGGGTGGGCAGGGGATCAGCAGGTTTGCTCGCTGCCCAACTTCCAGCGCCAGGGGAGCAGGAAGAGCTCAGGGAACAGCATCCCAAGGAGCTCAGGGAACAGGATCCCGGAGCCTGCTCTTCTATGCAGTGCAAGTGAGGCCACGCAGGTGTTGAAGGAGGTTTCCCCATGGGGCTTTTGGAGGTACAGGTGCCTGCAAAGCTGTGAGTTTCCTCGGGAACAACATCAGTCTTAGATCTTTGTAATATTATATCAACTAATCTGTGCTTTTTTCACCGATCTGGCTACAGACTTTGGCTGAAGCCGGAGCAGTCCATCCCAGGAGGCTCCGCTGGCCCTGGCTGGAAGCGGGTGGCTGCCAGCAATCCCCAGGGATCACGGCGGCTGCACACCTGGCAGGCTGGGGACAGTCCGGGTTGGGTGCCAGCACCTCCCGCATCCCCGCGATGCCCCAGCTCAGCCCGCGGTGGGCTCCCACCCTCACACGCTGTGCCTGGCCGAGGGGAGCCCAAGGCTGCCTGGAGACTTCCCTTCCCTCGGGAGACCCCGGGATCCTCCCTCCAGTGCAGGGAGCGGGGCTGGAACACCCAGACCCCGTCCGGGGACCCCTCCGCCCGCCCTGTCGCGGCGGGTGCGGAGCGAGCGCTTCGCGCTGAGCCCTTCTGGGCCTCACCGCGGCCCGTAGGCGCCGCTGCCCCGGAAGCGGACGGGGCGCTGGGACATTCAAACGGAGCGGAGCGGCCGCGGCTCCGGTGAGCGGGACGGGG